>MJUU01004523.1:149975-191740 GCA_002080025.1 Modiolus philippinarum | reverse complement strand
TTGTAGTGATCACTGATATCAGTATAACTTCTTTAATTTTGGTATATATTTACTCAATTGACGCATTGGAGAAGTAGGCCAGTACTAAAATAAATTAAAACATTCTTTTGTAATGTTATTCTCTTGGCGAAAGGGGAGTACTTGTCTTAGTTCTTCGGACCTCGCACTATGATCCTAATTAGGGACGGGAATTATGTACCTAAATAAACATAGCAATGGAAAAAAAAGTATTGTATCCAACCCCATGCTTGCACTTATCAGCTGTCTGGTAGTGGGAGCGCGGGGAAGATAACCTTCCTCGCCCTCCTAATACACAGAAACTACAGTTTCAATACTTCTACTATTAAAGTTGGATATAATATTTCAAAAATATGGGGCTACAATAGGATCTTGTGCTAGGAGCTGTATAGTAAAGGGGACCCTTTTTACGCAATCCAAAATCTGTTCATTTTTAAAACAGATTTTTAAAGCTGTTTAACATAATTTTATGTAGGACAAATATGTATGTATTACTGTAAACAACTAATCTGCACTTATGAACACGAAAGATATATTTAATGACTGTCCTAAAAATGATTGAACAGTTTAACTTGATCAAACATTCGATTTCTAATAAGTGTGTATAATAAACTCGCCATACAACTTATTCACTGTAAAACAAAAACAAAACATTTTTTGACAATAGTGAGAATATTCACTGATACATAACGTGCAAAGGCGCAATTACTTTTATAGTAAGTCGCCTACCAAATCAACTGAAGAAGAAAAAAGGCGTTGTTCCTTTGTTTGTATTTACCGTATATTTGTAGTATTTGTAAAGACCTTGTCTCATGTGCGTTTACTCCATATCATTCATATCGATGCAAATTTGTTTATTGGGGCTTATAAAGGAAAAGATTTTAGTTTCCATATTTCACTTAGCGTGTCTATACACATTTTGATATTTAACTTTTTTCTGGACAGAGACAAAACATGTCGAAATATTGGGCATTTTAATCCCGTTTTTACCTTTAAATTTCAGGTGTTTTTTTTTTATTTTCTATTCTATTTATTTTTATTTTATTTTTTTTTTGGCGGTTAACCATTTCACTGTTACATTGTAAATGTGCGTATTCTATACCAACCTCGCAACGCTTATTTTATTTATAAATGAACAATGTTTTGAATACCTTTATGACAAGACGTTGGAATGATATGTACGCTTTAGTCAATTTAATTACACTATTGATTATCTTAGTTCTGTAAGTCATTTCTTTCACTGTTTCACTCTTTTCGTTTTATTTAAATAAGATACTGATGAAAATAAGGTAAAAGAGCAAGTACCTCTCAATCTTCATTACTTTTCTGTCCTCTGTGCTGTTATTTGCATTAAAGACTTATTTAGTTGGTTTCAATTTAATAGACCTTTTCATGCTAACTGCGGGGTAGTCCATGAGCACACTTATTAAAAACTTCCGGAGGAAAATTCTTTTGTTCTACCCCAAGCCCCACCTTCCGGATATTTACGTTACACATGCTCACTGACTGGCCCGCAGTTATCGTGAAAAGGTCTATACAATGTGCAATATCAATAGCGCTGTATTCTCAGGTCATTACAAACCAAACTAAAGGTTGTATCATCCTTAAAAAGGGTTCTTTTTAATCTGTAAGCACATGTATGCTAAGTCTTTGGTTTGTCTTAGTAAATCATTTTGAATATTTTAGGGAAACTACATTCCTTACAGTTGTGAAGTCTTTTATTTTTTATGCATGTTGAAGAAGCCAAATTACTACTATTGATAGCTTATTGTATGCTTTATGGCTGTCTCATGTCTTTATTGTTTTGAGTTCTCGTTTTTACGTTTCTAGATATTGATGTAAATAATATTATGATTTCCGAATTTTGCAAGTTTATGAAAAAAACATCATAAGACGACAAGGCCAAGAATAGGGATTTACATTATTCTTACGAAATATTGTTCAGTACTGTATTTAATCTTTCTATTGAATTCTAACTATTTACTATCTAAGTAGTTCCCTTACGACATGTTTGTCTATGCCATTATATAGTGGGAATGTATTGATACATTGACACACTTTGTCTTGCCAATGCACTTGACCTATCTTGCGTAGGTGTTTATTTTATTAAGGACAGATAATGGTAACACATGATAATGTGGACCCATTTATAGATTATTAATATAGGATTTGGACTCTTTTTTTCTAGGGCAAGTTGTTTTCAAGAAAAACAATTTGCAATATCACAAAACTTCTCTTGGCCAACTTAAGAAAAATTAACATTTTACATAAATATATATTTAATGACCCCTTGATAAATAGTTCAATTTAATTAGCCTATGACTATATGATTATCAATGTATAATTTATTAATTTCCAATCTATAATTAAACAGGTTTCTTTAAATCCCGAGAGGACATTTAATTCCGTATCAGTTCAAGTAATTTTTCCTCCTAATTTACCCGTGTACAGATGAAAGTATGTGAAATCATATATCGTGCCTACTTTTAGAATTACTTTTTCATAAATTACGCCCCTACAACGTCTTTTCACAGATAACGTATGACCTCTTCCAGTTCCTCCTCAACGGGTAACTAATTTCTTACAAATCTAATGACAACTCCTTAACTTTAATTCCCCTCGATATTAAAGAGATATGGGAAATTATCGTTGAGTTATTTTCGGAACGTTATACTTACGCCAACAGTAACAGAATCAAAATACCAAAATTACTGTAAATTTAATTTCTGCAAGTTTCCATATCGACAACTTATGTCTCTTCAGTGCAGATAAAAACAAAACATTAGAAGGATCATAAACCTTAGCCGATTCTATTTGGAATCTTGCAATATCTAAATTTTTGTAAATTTTTGAAGAAAATTGAATATCTCCCTCATGCAAAGCTCTGTCCTTACCTGATTTTGGCTTTACATTTAGATCATATTAGTTATTTGTTCTCTATCATCTTTGAGTTTCTGGTCTTCCAAACGTTTGGATTTTATCTGCACTGAAGAGTCATAAGTTGTCGAAACGCGCATATGCAGAAAATAAATTCACAGTAACTTCTATATTTAGTCATTTGTAAAACTGACATAGAAAACATAGCAAAAACAGATCTAAATGAAAGACCGAAATGCATATTAGGGAGATCATCCTTAGTTTTTAGCCAAATTTACTACAATTTGGATATGGCATGTTTCCAAAAAAAAATCGATTTTCTTGTTAGCATCGTAGAACTGACCACTGGATTGGTGAATGCCCTTGGGGCAAACAGTCCACCAGCATTAACTAACAAAATACCTCCAATTTAACCTAAAGAAAATGGGAGAACACAACTCTAAATAGAAATATATCTACCTACGAAAACTGTGACTTTTTTTTTATATCAGATGAAGAATATATAGACGCTGGATTAGCAAAAGTTTTTTTTTAATTTTGATTCATGAGTTATCTGCTGCTTTGAATATATAGCCAACCATCTTTCAAGAGATATCTGTTTCCTGTTTCCAACATATTTTCAAGAGATGGTGAATAAAAGGATATGGAGTAAATGCACATGAGACAAAGTCTCTACAAATACATGGTAAAAAAACAAGCAAAGGAACAACGCTTTTATTGTTGTTCTTCATCTTGAAGTCACCATGAGGCCTTCAACAATGAGCTTTGCTCATACCTCATAGTAAGTTCAAGACGGCCCCTAGCACCGGTTTAAGCGGAATTCTTTGCTAATTGTCGAGCAACGCTACATCCATGTCTTTCTTGGTCATGGGTGCGGGATTGTCAACAAACATCAATTAAACTGGCAAAGTGCTCTTGCAATCACTGTCATCTTTTGCCCGACAAAAGCACTAGTGTCTTAAGCTAGTGGACAACTACAACATATAGACAAACACAGGGCACTCATCAAGTCGAATGTAAGAAAACTTGGCGTTATAAAATAGTGAGATGTGGGCACTTAAAACAGGTGGTCTGGATTACATTTCGAAATTAATAAAATAAATGCCAAAATTTGAAAGTATCAATAGTATATCCATATGAGAAATTCTCTCACGCACAAGTACACCATAACTGAAAAATATAGAGAGCATACATATCAAGAGATATCTGTTTCCTGGATGACAACATATTTTCCCTTTACAACTAAAGTTTGTTTTACCTCTACCAGATCTGACTTTACTACCGGAGTTGACATGGTCAACACGGGGAGTGTCTTATAAGAAGCAGGAGATGCTTACTCTACCGGTACGACTGATCTAACCCATGATTTTTATTGGGTCCATGTTGGTCATCTGTATGTGTGTCTTCATTTTTCTTTTTTGACCGTGATGTCATTGTTTCTTAGTGTTTCTGATGTTGCCATTGTCCATACATTTTTCGTTCTTTTGACTGACGGTTCGTTTCTGACTTACTTTCCTCAAACGATATTAGAGTTTCTTTGATTAACAAGTCAGTCAATATAACAAAGAAACAACAATAGTCCAAACACCACATGAAATGGATAAACTTTTAATTTCGCACGACGAGATGTTATAACCTGCAACCACCAAGTTTGTAGGTAACAACAGACCTTTCTTGGTAACTAAATATTATTTTGAAATGACGTAGATATCTGTTGAAAAGCTTATTACAATTTTGTTGTCATTACATAAGTTGTCAAAATGGCCTTTGTTATTTTGTTATTTGTTACCATTGTGTCGATGCCACTGCTGTTGGACTGTTAGGTTATTTACTTATCCAGTAGTTAGTACTTCGGCGCTTACCTGAAAGCCGATTTTATTTGGAAACTGGCAAAAAACTGATTTTTGGCATTCAATGTAAATCATATTTGGTTAATTGTTCTCTATTAGTTTTTAAACATCTTTGAGTTGTAGGCCTTTCAAACGTTCAGATTTTATCTGCACTGAAGAGACATTACTTGTCGAAATGGCCATATGTAGAAACTAAATTTACAGTAACTTCGGTATTTTGTAATTTGCATATATTGTGTCATTGCAAAATCAGAATTGTTCACATTGAACAGCGTACGATAACACGTTACTTACAACATCATGTTCCAAAGATTTGACACGGAAAAAGATAAAACATCAACAAAAAATATGGAAATACATGACATTCAAAATCAAGGCATTAACATTGTGATTTTTCGTAAATCCGAAATGACATCGGGTAATCCAGTGTATGAGCAGGTCTTGCTTCTTTACTGCAACAGTCACACTGTCAATGAGTCAATCCACGGTTAAGTCAAATAGGTAAAGACATTCCAATTTAATTTGAGACACCCACTCGTCATATCTTTCAATGATGTCTTGGTGACGATCAAAAAATTTCTTATAGGACGAAGGCGAGAGAGGCTGTACATATCACCGCCTCAGGAGCATTTGGACAATTTTTACACGTTAAAAAAATCACTGTATAAACTACTAAATGCTCGATTAAAATATATACTCTAGAGGTAGGTGCATTGTTGCAAAGAAAGTGAAAGTGATTAAGTACAATCATCACGTTTCTCATATAGCTTAGGTAAAATAATTACATCTTTGCACATATTGAATATAGGACATTTTTGTTTTGATCCGGACTTTATCACGGCCAGTATCAAGTGAGCCCGTTTTGATGAAATATCTAATCATAAATACGAAGCTGAAGTAGGTGTATCTTAAAGGCTACTCTACGATATGAAAACGGAATGTTTTTATATTATAAATAGCCTGTACTTGATTTTTTTTTACAGAAGATAGCAATTTATGTCATGGGAAGTTATGATTGTTTGGTAGATCTATTTTCTTAGTATTGCCATAATGTACTAAACAAAAAAAGTTAGCAACACCTTTTCAAAAGTTCTGATCTCAGCTATAAACTTCCGATATTTGCTTTATTTAAACCCTAAAAAAATCTTCATTTTGTCTTATAGGGTGTACAAGATATCCAATTCAAATTATGGTCTGAAAATTAACACGGACTTTTTCCCACAAGCGATATTCATTTTTTGCAAAAAGGTGCAAGAACCACTTTAAAATCACCGTTACATAACCAGTTCTGGAAATCAAACACCTTTTGTTCGCTTTCAATTAAAAAAAAACAAAAAAATCTGGCATTTTTTGCTGATCCACCCTTTTCAATGCCTTTCTCAACCAGAGTTTAGACCATATGTGAAAGTATGATAGACGCACTGTTAATAATTAGTTGAACTCAAATCCAGCTCAGAAATGTAAAATTAAATATATGAATTCAAATTTGGTAACCTAAAAATAGACGCTTTTTATTTACACCTGCTAAACTTTTTTTTTGTTTGTACTGTATATCTTTGTACTCCTGCTTTGTTGTCGGTGTTTACGCTTCATTTATCATTTTTGTTATTTACAAATTTTATTCTGACTACCTTTTTTTAATGCAAAGGTTTCTTACAATCGACTTAATGAATGTCCTTTCAATAAAGTGCATAAAGTCCATTAGCTTATGAACTAGTACCTTTGTCGGGCAATAGATAACAGTGATAGTGAGAACTCTTCGCCAGGTAATTTAAGTTTGTTGACGATTCCTCGTCCATTACTTGAAAAGACATGGATGTAGCATTGTTACTCATTTAGCTATGAATTCCGCCGAATCCGGTGCTAGTGGCTGTATTCAACTTACTATGAGGTATGAGCAAAGCTCATTGTTGATTGCCTAGTTTGATTTCAAGATGAATTATGAATCAGTATTGTTATTTCTTGGCAACTCTGCCTGTTTTCTAAAAACTTAAGTTCTTCTAGTTTAATTCTTACTACTACGTCTCTTTTTCTCTTTTTTGTTACCAATTCTACTTCTTTCCGTTAATGTACTGGTAATTTTCTTCCATTTTTTTCTTTCGTACATTTCAATTATCATTCTTTTCGGTTAGATTTTTCTTACAAATTATGTGTTCCTTTCCTTTCTTTTCTTCTTTCTGTGTTGGTTGGTGTGACTGTGATTTGAAATGTTCAACAAAGCGCATGTCTTATAAGAAGCAGGAGATAGTCTTCTGGTGCTCCTGATCTCACCAATAATTTCATTGGGTCCGTGTTGGTAATCTTTGTATGTGTTTTCTTTTTTGTGCCGTTATGTATTTGATTCTTTGTTTTTTTTTCGATGTTACCATTGTCCTTGGATTATTGGTTTTAGACGGACGGTTCGGTTCTCACTTACTTTCATGATGCTTCTGTTTCTTTTGTAAATTTTTATGTTGATTGACATTACGTTCATGATATTTTTTTTTCTCTCGTATCTTTTTATATTGGCTGCAATCTCTTCATGCTGCTTCGTATTTCTATTATTAGAATAGAATATGCGTTGCAATCACGTCCATGACGCTTACTTCCGTTTATTTGGTTACTTTTTAGCATGATAACTTCTGTGATGATTCATTTTTTGTTACTTTTTTTGAGTGACTTGGTATCACTTCCATGATGCATGCCTTTCTCGTTTTACTTTAATGAGGGTTGGCATCACTGCTTAGTCAGGAATTTGTTCAGCTTTTGTTACTTTCATCTCTTCAGAAAATATATGGCCGTCACCATGACATCATGGACAGATATGACGTGTCCGTGTCCCAAATGAAAACGGACATTTTCAGCTAGATTTCACGTCTTTATTGACTAACCGATAGTTTGACGGGTGCCGCTAGCGGAGCAGGATATGCTTAATAAACAAATGAAGGGATATGGAGTAAATGTACATGGGACAAAATCCCTATAGATACGTGGTAAGATTAAGCAAATGGAACAACGCTTTGATTGTTGTTCTTCATCTTGATGTCACTATGAGGCCTTCAACAAAGACCAAACGCTCTTACCTCACAGTAAGTTCAAGACGGCCCCTAGCACCGGTTTAAGCGAAATTCACTTGCTGAATGTCGAACAACACCACATCCATCCCCTTTATTTCATTATTTTTGATGGATGCGGGGTTGTCAACAAGCATTACATATCGGGCGAAGTACTCTTACAAACACTGTCATCCACTGCCCGACAAAGGGACCAATGAATAGACAATACAACATATAAACGTTCACAGGGCACTCACTGAGTTGTTTGTAAGAAAACTTGGCAATCAAAATCGGGAGATGTGGGCAATATATATACAGACGGCCAGAAAAATAGTTTAATTTTTTACAAAGCAAGAAAGCCAAATGTAGAATTTTGATAGTGCATTCATATGAGAAATAACCCTTTCGTTTTTCATATGGAGTTCACACTATGCGTGCCTTAGTTCTTACTGTCGCCCTTTTATTTCCGTGCATTGTGGCTGTCTCACGCCCTTGTTTTGTCTTTATTTTTTTCTGTTGCCGTTTTTGCCATGTGTTTGGACTTCGACTTTTGTGATCAATACTTCCCTTGTTCCTTCGGCATTCTAATGTCGTTGTTTCCTTGATGCATCTTGCAAACTTATCTTTGTCTCTACAAATATTTTCTGTTGTTTGCAATCATTGTCATAGTGCGAGGTTCTCTGGATCTTCACACCTAAGTTGGATATTTTTTCTATTTAATTGCCGTTTGCATTTTTCTAAATTGTATCTGAAACAAGCATGTCGTTTGGTTTCGTGACACTAAAGATCCCTTTCAAAAGTTTTATGTCTTTATAAAGCAACATGACCTAGTATCCTGGTTATTTATGAGAATGAGAAGTACAAAGAGTATAAATATACTACAAGAAGGCCCTCTATAAACCTATTTTTGTTATAATCAATCACATACAAAAAATCAATGTATTAAAATATCATTTTAAAAATTCCGAAAATCCTCCTTGAATAGCTATCCTTAACCCGTCTTTCCCATTGCCATATCATTCAAACTTAATTTTTCTACTCTTTATACCACTTTGCCACACAATTAACTGTAAACAATTATTGCAGATTTAATACAGCAATGTTTATCTTACACAGATACACCTTTTTAGTAGTAGGGAAAGACAAAACATATTTTGTTAAAAACCACACTGATTCAAACAACAAGTAAACTGAGAGTGTACATTTCACAGTTGATTCGTTTCTGTCCACGATGCAGTTTACAGTGATATTTGAACAGAGCAAAAAAACTATTCCTTAAGCTCTTAAATCAAGAATTTGTACAGCGTATGTTAATATCATTCCTCAAGAAGTTCTATGGCCGGAACATTAACATCAGTGAAAGAAAGGACGTGTTAGCGTCCCAGATGAAATTGGACATTTTCACCTAGATTCACGTCCTCCCGGACTGACTATACTGATTTACAGGACATACTTACTCTTCCGGAGCACCTGATGTCAATCTCAGTGTCATTGGAGAACACAATGCCTTGATTTTCATATTATGTTTTTATATACGTGTTTTGTAGCTGTCTAACGTTATTTTTGTGTGTGTGTGTGTAGCTGTCTAACGTTATTGTGTGTGTGTTTTTTTGGCCATATCTTGGAATTGAATTTTTGTAAATACCAATCCTCTGTTCCTTCGGTATTATATTGCCGTTGTTTGAATTAGAGATTTAATTAATAGAAAACATGATGATCTAGTAAAACCTTAGAATTGGTCCATAAAACATTGAAATCAAAAAGTGAAACTTAAAGTTGTTCCAAAATTGGATTTCTTCACACAAGACACTGGTTTCACAACAAATTGACAACAGAGGTACCCTCCAAACTAGACTATATGATAAACGCAATTACTTTGCTTTTCCAATAGTGAACTTCCCTTTTCTTTGTAGCAACATTCAAAAGCAACGGCATATTGAGTTCACATCTCCCAACTCATTCGCTACTCGAGGGCCTGTGGTCGATTCAGTGACTACCTTGATAGAGCTAAGTTGCTTAAGAATATGCTAGTTAAGCAAGGTTATGTTACCCATAACTTGAATTCATCACTACAGACGATTTACGGTCGAAACCACAATCTTGTGGACCGCTATGGGATTTCTATTTCCCAGATGACAACAGATCTTTCTCTTTGCCACTAAAGTTTGTTTATCCTCTACCGGATTTGACTTTACTACCGGAGTCAACACGGCGGGTGTCTTATAAGAAGAAGGAGATGCTTACTCTACCGGTGCTCCTGATCTCACCCATGGTTTTTTATTGGGTCCGTGGTGTTTATTTTTGTAAATGCGTCTTCATTTTTTTTCTTTTCTGTGCCGTGCTCATGTTATGTCTTTCTTTCTTTGGTTTTCTGATGTTGCCATTGTTCTTGGATTTTTCGTTTTAGACTGACGGTTCGGTTCTCATTTATTTCACAATGTCAAGAATAGTCCTTGATTCTGCCAATTCATTAATTATTGTAACGATCGTATTATTTTCCGACAGCAGGGCCTAAAAAAAGAAAAAGACTAATTAGTAGTGATAGTGATAACCTATTTAAACAGTGTTGCCATCAATATTCTCAATCAGTGCTTTTATTATAATTCTCAGTATTGTCCAGCATGAGGACTTGAAACAAATGATTCATGATTGCAGCTGGAGTTAACATATGTGTTATGGTCTCATGTTCATTTACTCCATATCCTTTCGTGAAATATTTAATACAGGAGTTTGTCTTTTATTGCAGTGTGGTGTTGGTAAAACAATTCCCCATGGTAGAGATGTATGCTCTTTATTTTTCTTAGATATGGTGTACTTGTACATGAGATAATATCTCATGTGTACACTTTGTTCAATTACTATTATCTAAATTTATGTAAATTCTAAAACCGTAGGATTAACTCCCACCATCGTAGTTTTGTCCTTAGCTATATTTGATATTTACTTATTATTCGGATTTCGTTTGGTTTTATGCATTTTAACATTCTTGAATTTACGGATTTCCTTTGTTTGGGTTCTAGTGCTGCTGATGAGGAATAAATTTCCGAAATGGCCATACAGCTCATTAAAATTATTGCAGCTGGAGTTAACATATGTGTTATGGTCTCATGTTCATTTACTCCATATCCTTTCGTAAAATATTTGTGTGTTTTGGTTTTTTTTGTAATTTTCCGATTCCTTCTTTGAAAAAGCAGTTGGTGCAGTATAATGCTCTGGATCCATTAATATTAATAATTAGAATAAAAAGATAACAAGAGACATCTACAATTGCATAAATCTATAACAATCTATACATTTTCTTTGTTTTCTTTTGGAGAAGAATAGTGTCGCTGTTCACAATGTGTTTGGTTGCTCATTTCAACGAGTCACGAAACATTCTATTTGTTCCACAATTCTGGCTTGACCGGTTTAACCCTACTTTTGCTACTGCCGGTATCAAGTCCAGCTGTCACTGGTTCGTTGTTTACGTTTGTCTTTTGTCTTGGTTGTGTTTTACCTGTGTAGTCCCCTGGCAAATTGTGGCATGTGATTATAATTTTAGCCATTGTAGATGTTCCTGTTATCCCCTTTTACATTAGCGAAAAGAATATCAGAGAAAAGGGATGGATAATGTCGATTTGGCACGTTGTTACTTAGATTTCAGTGATTCATTTGTCTGAGCAAAATATAATTTAAAAAAAACGCTATTTATATATTATGACGTAAAATCTCATTAACGGTTGGAACCTTTAGCAACGTCAAAGCGCACACACATACTAGATTTCTTATAATTACGAAATGCTGTAAAATTTGATTTATTGGGTTTGGATATAATAGAGGTCACAATTCTGTCAGTGGTATCCGTTTTCTGACTTCACTGACAGTAACTCCTTCAGATTAAAAATCCACAGTTTAAATGGCTGTCTTTTTCATTTAAGTGTTAATATTGTCATATACATGTAAACGACATGGCTTTTCTTTTTGATAATTCAATGTTTTATTTCAGAGTGTCCTAAGACACTTTACAGAAAACACCAACCTTTGAGAAGCTCTCCACAACACGTGCAGTCTTCATCGATTCTTCCGTCGCCATCATTGTCTGTTTAAAAAATATAAGCATTAGAATCCAAAATAACTTATGAATTAACCCATCTGTTGAACGTTTATGGATTCCACTGTATGTTTTGTGAGGGACGAAAAGACCATTTTCGGGACGCTGGGATAAAAATTATGATTCAGCGGGAAAATGGGAGTTAAGAATAGAAAATCACCATTTTGCATCAGCGATTTTGCATTTTTCTTTTCGTGTTTTTATCATTTTGAAACGATACTTTGTTATTTATTTGAATTGGAACTGGAAACAAAAAAATATGTTGCTATTATGCCACAAGCGTGATATGCATTTTCAAATTCTTTTAATTTCCCTCAAGTGAATTCATTAGAGGATAAAGTAACATACAAGACGTTTTTGAAAGTATGGATCGCTAAGTGGCAAATTATGTCCTATATGTCTGAAAATTTGTGCCCATAACAGAAAGCAGAATTTCACAAAACTGTTCTGAGAACAATAACGCATCTAAGCAGACATCGTGAAATCTGAAACTTTTGTAGACAGCTAGACTTTTTCATTACTTTATTTCTAATATTTCATGTGAACAAATTCGGTAAATGCCCAGACTTCCTTTGTGAACTCAAATAGAACACAATCAACTTTAATATCATACATATATGTAATTTTTACAAGCAAACACACGCATGAAAATTGCATTGATTGCAAGAAAACGTCTCCAGTTTAGTCAATGTTTGTGTACAATCCATTATTTATGAGGCAAATAAAGAAATGGGTGTAGCGTGGTTCGACATCTAGGTATGAATTCCACTAAAATCGGTGCTATGGCTCGTCTTGAACTTAGTATGAGGTATGAGCATTATGTCGATTTCAAGATGAAGAGCAACAATAAACTCGTTGTTGCATTGCTTGATTTTACTATGTTTTTTGGTAGAAACTTTGTACGCCATATTATTTCATTTACTCCATATTATTTCATTGTTTATTTATAAAATATTATATAACCCGCCGGTTTTGCAGTTAGTTTAGTAGGCACAGTGTTCTTTTAAGTAATTTCCATGTTACACATTGCTGTATATAACTGTAAGAATTTTGTCGTTATTGTGAAACAAAATTTTAGACATAAAAATTTAATGTGTTTTTTTTGTTTGTTTTTTTTTTGGGGGGGGGGGGGTTACCTTTTTAAGGATAAATAGGAAAAAGCCAACCAACTAAATTTTTTTCAGGTTCACATACATGTACAAGTTACATTTTTTCCTTTACTTTCAAATATATTAAAATAGCCTCCGAAATTTGTATGAATAGGTAAAAGTGTCACACACTTCTAAAATCTTCAACCTTAATTTCGTGTTGAAGGTAATAAATTGTTCTAAATATAAAAATTATTTAGTATACCTTTCCCATCACACTCTTCTTCGTCTACTTCACCGTCACAGTCATTGTCTATTTCATCTCCATACGTCATGGCTTTAGCTTTACATCCCTTCAAGTAAAAGTCGTAACAATTACTTGTTTAAGCTTCACACATGTGTAATAATGATTTACCCCACTTGTAGGCCAATTCTTAAATACACCTCTCCGTATTGTTTACAAAGTAAGTGAGAACCGAACCGTCAGTCTAAAAAAAGAATAATCCAAAGACAATCAACATCGGAAACAAAAAAATACAAAGACAGCAATGAAACGAAAAAAGGAAATACACGTACAGCATACAGCATGTACAGATGAACAACACGGACAAAAATAAAAACCATGAGCGAGATTAAATATAACCTTAGACAAAGTGGCTGTTATTTAGAAGGTAAAGGTAATATTAGCTAAAATGTAGGCATTGTTAGGAAAAATTTATATTATACAATTATAGCATGTGTACGAGGTCGATATGATGTTATATCGACCTGAGAAATGCATATCGACCGAGGATGAAATCCGAGGTCGATATGCTTTTCTAGGTCGATATAACATAATATCGACCTCTAACACATGCTGTAATTGTTATATTATTAATTTACAAGAAAGAACTAAAAAGACTTAAAATAAAGAGCCATATTTCACAAATGCATATACAGTTGTATAAACCTTTAAGGATATATAATTGAGTTTGATCTTTAAATCCTATAAATTTCATACAAAAGAAAAACATTTTACTTTATTTAAGTAAAATTTCATTTCATCTGATTATAAAATACTTCTATGTTAGTTACTGATATGATAGATTATTTTGGTCTATATTTAGTAACGTGCGATATAGCCATGCAATATCACTTTATATAGGGAGTCATGTGACCACTTCTCCGCCAATTAAATTTCTCAAACGATATCAAATTAATAATATTAAATAAAAAAACGTGCAACATCTAGAAAAATGTACAGCAAAATGCTATTTGTATTCTGTATGCAAATGTATTCGGTAATCGATATTCTTCCATAAATTATGAGTGAGTAAGTTCAATGTACAGCACGAACGAAGCAATATTGCTAGTACAGAGTAAATGACAACTTAAATTCAGAAATGAGACCCCAAAGGAGAGTGAATAAAAAGGAAACACGGTTGAAACTTAAAACAAATGGAAAAATGAATACATAAGAAAATAGCCAAAAAGTTTCGGGCCTAGGCTTTTTTTCAATGGCAGAATAAAAGAAAAAACAACCTAAAAATAAAAGTTAACAGTTTGTACACACTAAATCAACTGTGATTTTTCAAAACTTAAAAAACAGATAATGCACGCACCGATTAGAAAAATCTTGAACTTAGTCAAGTTGGGATATATGTAGTATGTATAGTTAACAGGAATACAAAATGAAAAGAGAATAAACAAAAAAGTTGTAGGACTGAAAAAGAAAACATTATTCGTATTTATTACTGTTATAGTAACTAACAAAAAATTTTATTATTTTTCCAGTGCATCACCATATAATTATAAATTATTTTGATGCTATATCACTTACAAGTCAGCGGCTATAAGATTTTCTATCGAGGTACTTTTTATACGACTGCAAAAAAATTTGCGGTCGTTAATGGTATGGCGTTGGCGTCCGCGTCGTCGGCGTCTGTGGACAGCATAACTTTGGTTCTAGTGGACGGATCATTATAAAATTTTAGTATGATGTTTCTTGGCACACGCGTAAACTGAGGTTTTAATTTTCAGTTTTTGGCCCCGCCCGTTTTAGAAAAGGGGTGAAATTAGGTGTTTTCACATGTTTGTCTGTAGAATCTTTATTATTAATCGGATTTTGATGGGGTTTATTTCTGTGTGCTCAGTAGTATTCAACGGATTCCACGTAGCATGTACCGTTCCCGAGATAAATGGGCCCGAAAGGGGCGAATTCAAAACAATATTTTTTTAATTTTTAGTCCGATTTTGATGCAGTTTTTTTTCAATAAATTCCTATGAAAAATGAACACAGCGCTCTACTATTAGATTTTTGGTAACTTGTTTCCCTACTTAGCAATGTGGGACCGGAGGGGACCAAAATTGGAAATATGCAGATTACCTAATATTTTGTATTTTTCATCGGATTTCGATGGGATTTTTTTTTTTTACTCCTCTTGATATAAGCTTTCATTTGTATGTCAACTGATTTTGTGTAGGTCTTGTCGTTTCCGAGCTATAAGGGTTCAAAGGGCCAAAACTGCAAATTTGCAGAATACCTAAAATGTTCATTTTCCATCAGATTTCGATGGGATTTTTTTCTTTGTATTCTTCTTGATATAAGCTTTCAGTAGCATGTCGTTTCCGAGCTATAAGGGGTCAAAGGCGAATCATAAAGAGTAATAAGGGCTAATTTTTATTTTCCTTAGTTTGTGTCCAGCTAATTACTGGGTCTATCTCCTTATTGTGTCCATCTAATTATTTTGTCAAGCTCTTTAGTATGCCCATACTCACTTTAAATTACACTTGTTCAAATTTCAGTGGTCGACATGCAGCGATCGTATCATGCTGCGCTTGGCGTAGCCCTTTATTGTTAGATTTTTGTAATCTTTCATCTGTGGTTCAACTAATATTATTATTCTTTCTGATCAAAATGAAAAAGGTACAAGAGAAAATCAATCCCGTCATAATTTTTACCATTTTTCTAAATAATAGAATACCGAAGTTACTATTAATTTAGTTTCTACTGATAACCATTTCGACAACTTATGTATCGAACAGTGCATATCATATAAAAACATTTCGAAGACCAAAATGGTGTAAATGGGGATAGAGAAAAAATAACCAGTTGGATCTAAATAAACCACCAAAATCATTTAAGGGAGAATGGGTGTCACAAGCATTTGATATTCTCGGGTTTTATCCATTCAAACATTATTAAATATTTTTTGCGCATGGATCATTTTTCTTGGTCATAGGTCACTTTAAAATTGCAGTGTCCAAAATTTTATAAACTTCCTATTATATTTTCATACATTTAAGGAAATATAAACAGCTAATGGAAAAAGGAAAACTGTTTCCCGCCAAATATTTGACATCTGATATATAAAAAATTTTTACATGGATTTTTAAAATTTTTTGTTCATGTTTTATTTGCAAAACTTTTCAAAACAAAAGGTCAGAGTTTTGATTCTAATTACAAATTTTTTACACTCGTACTCTCTTAAGGACAAATCTGTAAATAAATTTAAAATGAATGAGTGTATCCCAGTTGCATATCAAGTTCCATTCAAATTCTACCTTACTCACTCAGATTGGCAATTCTTGATTTATATTTAATCCCTGCAGTGGATACCCTAGATTTCAACACTTCAAAGCAGGACATGCTTACCCTTCCGGGACACCTGATGTCACTCTGGGTTTTATTAGAGTTCACACTGTAAGTGCCTCGGTTTTGAGTGTTTTGTACTTTTATTTCCGTGCTTTGTGTCTGTGTTGTGTCATTGTTACCCTGTGTTTTCGTTTTCGCAATGTCTCTGGATTTTTATATTTTGCAATTGCCAATCCATTGTTCTTTCGTTATTCTACTGCCGTTGTTTCAGACGGACAACTATGAATTATTCCTCAATTTTTTTTCAAAATTTACATTGAACTGAATCTAGAAGCTATGTTTAACTCACTGAATTAACTGGAGTCAGTAATAGTCCTACAGGGAACCCGTAGGACTCCAGATCTGCTTTTCCAAACAATATTCCTCCTATAACGGAGGTAGGATTGGTATGGCTCACTGAATGGGTTCCCACAGATATCTTGATATAGCCTGCAACCAAATTTGTCCCCGGTATAGCAATATATTGTTGATTTCTTGGAAGTGGGTGGTTGTCTAATCGAAGGCCAGCTTTCTGTTTTGAATCAATGATGAACATAAAATAGTTAACATATTCTCCTTTTGAATATTTTGGTGTTGTGAAAGTGTAGTCCGCAGCATATTGTTCTATAGGTGGGACAATAATCATTGCTGGGTCTGCGCCTTCACCTTTACGCTGAGTTTTTGAAAATTGAAATACTGATATCGGTTTATCAGATACTATATGAGAATATAAATTGGAATCATAGTCCTTCTGCACATAGTGTCCGGCTTTTCGAATGATGAACGAATCATGGAAAGGTTTTCCTTGAATAACACCAGTTACATTCACACGAGTGTTATCCTTACTTGCCAGGAATCTAAAAATATCACCAACATCACGCTCAGGAATTGGAACAGTTGCATAATTCTTGCCCCATGATTTAACAGGAAGTAACATTTCTACAAGATGGTCACGTGATTGACCTGTGCTACCTACAACAGCCTTCTTGTTTCCGCTCAATACCCCAACTGGTTTATCCGATACTATATATGCACCGCTCAAGTCAGGGACGGCATGAAGCTGTAACGTACTATATCTATCTAAAGTTGTGTTTATCCATTGGTTCTTCAAATATTTGTGTCCTTTAAATGTGACATTCAGATGGTTTGTGTTTGGTAACCGAATAGAAACGTGAGTCCGATCTTGAATTCCAATAACGGCAAAAACGCAATAATAATATGACGGTGAATATGAAATTGTATAGTACTCTTTACCCAGGACATCTGTTGGTAATGCAAGATAGGCGTCATCAGAATGGAGTTCTCTGTTGACACCATACACCGCGATTTCATCGTCAGCTTGTATCAAAATTCCTTTCTTTGACAATTCCGTTTCATGTAAACGGAAACTAGCATCCAATGTTACTAGATGTACTTGTCCATTCGTTACCGTGAAGTGTTGATTCAACTTGGAATTTGGAAGTCCTGGGGCGGTGACCGTTACATGAACCAATTTGTGTTTAGCGGTTGTTATGAATATTTCGGGTTTAATATCGTTTGCTTTCGGAATAAGATTGTCCATAAAAGTTAGAATGAACTCTGTTCCTCGATTGTCTAGTGCACCTGCATAATTAAAGTAACCAGCTTAGTACGCGGCAATCAAACACGAAATAAAACAAATATAATTAAGGTAGATCGACCCTTATACACGGCGCATTCGATTTGCGCATATTGCGAAATAAGGGTTGGATGCAGAATCGACTTGATTTTCAAACCGGAATCTTCCTTTATTGGCCTTTTCATTGTGAAGTCACAATAGATTGACATACACTTTCCCGCGAATTACTTCTTTCCTCGTAAACATTTCTATTTCGTAAACAAAAAACATATCTCTCTTAATCAATCTGCGACATGAAGATTTTTTCAGCTAAAAAGGTAATTGAAGTGTTTATCTCTGAAATATCTAAGAATAAAAATTAAAAAAAGATCTATCTGATATTTAAAAGCTTAACATTTTCTCATAGATCCCTATATATTCTTTGTACATTTTGCTAAAAATACTGAATTTTGCCTGATTTTCGAAGCCTGATAAAAGGAAAGATGATCGGTGACATATTATTTTTATTTTATTATATATTGTTAATGAAGGGATATGGAGTAAAAGTAAATGAGACAATATCTCCACAAATACGAGGGAAAAGCAAGTAATGGAACAACGCTTTTATTGTTGTTCTTCATCTTGAAGTCATCATGAGGCCTTCAACAATGAGCTATGCTCATACCTCATTTTAAGTTCAAAACGGCCCCTAGCATCGGTTTAAGCGGAATTCATTGCTGGATGTCGAGCAACGCTACATCCATGTTTATTATGTCATGGATGCGGGATCGTCAACAAACATAAAATCAACTGGCAAATTATTCTTACAATTGCTGTCATCCGTTGCCAGACAAAAAGAACAATAAAAGAGAAACGCAACGTTTAAACAACCACATGGCACTCATCGAGTCAGTAAGTCAGTTAGGTTAATCTAAGCACAGTAGTCCATTATTTCGGTGCCGACCGGAAACCGATTATTTAAAAAGTTACAATTTAAGTTGATAAATTAACAAAAAATAAGTTGTATCTTTCGGATACAAAACACTGTCTTTAGCTGGTTTGACCTGACTTCAAGGCAATTTATAAATACGCAATGAAATGATTTTGAGTAAATGCACATGCGACAAAGTTTCTACAAATATATGATAATTGTCATTATTATATTATATATCAATTCATATATTGATGGCTGTTTGTTGTTTAAACATGCATTTACTTGATGTAATGATATTTCATGTCTCTGTAACTATGTCATAGTTTGTGAGAAATAAAGTATTCGTATTCGTAAAAACAAGCAAGCAATGGAACAGCCATTTTTCTGTGTAGGTTATCTTTTCTCTGTTACCGGTTTTCATGGGCTGCGTCTACACAGTTGCCGGGCGCGTTCCCATGGTGTGGATAGGGAAATGTCCTTTCTAAAAGGATAGCCAGGTCATAATACCGAAAGCCATGCCGCGAAATATTGTAGACGGACTGTATGGAAAACGCCACGCGATTTTTGTCTTTTAAGTGTCTGATTTTTTTGCTGCACTAAAGAGACATAGGTTGTCGAAATGTTCATCTGCAGAACTAAAATGTACTGTAATTCCTGTATCACATTGAGATACATTCATGACAAATAAAACATCCTACCTGAAGACAAGTGCACGGCAAATATCAATATATTCAGTATAAACCTACTACACATGATTAGCTATAATTATTACTACTGAATGAAATTTAACCCTAGTGTCTGGTTAGCCTCTTTGTGAAGAGGTCATAAAGATAAGACCATATCCAAACTTTGGAATTTTTATAACTTTTTATTATCAGTATACAATATTCTATAATGAGACTATAATGCTTTATCTGGATAAAATGTTTTGCTTATATATCTTATTATCGTAGTAGATATCACAGTAATGTATATATGCATATTTCTATCTATTTGCTTTATCAATTTGCGAAACTAAATTTCATTTCACCAATTTACAGCAACAACTTGTATAGGTAAACAATATGTCAACATGTAACAAGACATAGTCAAACACCTTGAACATTTATAATAGGCTTCCTGTTAAATGTTTACGGCTTTTACGGACATAACACAATACATTTTGCTGTAATATAGGACAAAACTTATTGAGCAAGAAACAGAAATACCTGAATAGACTCGGACAACAACAAGTGTTTCATCTGATAATATAAAAGAATGGCAAGTAAGGTCAATTAAATCTTAGTCTTGATAAAGTGTTTCAACAGGTAGAAAACTTTTTTTCTCATAGCACTATATTGCTACAATTGTCGTTCAACAATAAATATTCAACCAGTTTTGGACACAATAAAACATCCCTTCTGGATAATAATGAAAATGTTTATGGATGTTTTTGCATATCAGTTCAACTGAGACACAAGGCATAAAGATTTTTGAAAGCAGCAATGTGAATGAATTCATATGCAGAAACTAAAGTAATAGTAAGGTTCGCTATTTTGTTTTTAACAGTTTAGATAATATCTATAAAAAAGATAGCTACGGGATTTTGCAAAACAACAAATAGGAATGTTGTGTACCTTTCCTTTCATAGATATTTATGTAGTTCAGATAAGAATAAGAAGAAAATATAGAATTACTCTTATGGAATATAACGTCAATTTTTTTATGTTGTTTCCTTTGAACGTTTGATTCATTTATTATCTAAGGAGGTCACTTATGACATATTTTGCTTTGCTCTTATTGTGCGAGTTTTAAATCTTATTCTTGTACTTTTATCAGTCTTTATATATTGCATGAGTGCTTATAAATTTGTGAATAAATAACAGTGATCTTTCCATAAATGGTACTTCATTGTTATAGTGTAAATTATGGAACTTTACTTGCTTTTAAAGGACAAGCTTCTCCCCCGAAACGTCGAAAGTGCATTTATCATACATGAAATTGTCATAAAATATAATAGATAAGTGCAATACCTGCAATGATGAAAAAATAGTACAAAAAAGCCGAGGATAGCAATTGAGTAACTTGATAATGACTCCTTAATTTTCAATAACCAGTGTTAGTGGGTTAACTGTCTTAAAGGAGAAAAGGAAAGTTCAAACTCTGCAAAAACTACGCTATTAGAAACAGTTTTTATTGACATATGTATTCTCTTAAAAGTCTTTTAACAATTTCAAGCCACGCTTGGAGTAGTTCATGCTTACTTTGCCGGAACACCTGATGATACACCCGGTTTTCAGCGGAGTTTACACTGCCATTGCAACGGTTTTCTGTGTTGTCTTATACATGACACTATTTTAGTGTCGTTTTGTCTTCTTCGATGATGTTTGTGATACATATTTCTCTGTATACTAAAGAGATTAATAGATGATCTTCAAACATTTACCATGGTACTGGAACAGTAACACGTACAAAGATTTTAATTGGTTTTGTCTAAGGATTAGGTGATAAAATCCAATCAGCTACATTACAGATCTTTGAACACCATGTTATAGCTGGTTATCTGACGAATGTCATCCGTCGTGCGGATCATATTTGCTCTTCCATTTTGTCGGGATTGTTACTGTTAGTGCTTTAGATTTGTGGCGTTCTTCTTCATTTTGGTTCTTTTGTTTTGTCTTGGTCATGTTGTCTCCATTCAAAATAGATCTGAATCTGTTTTTGGATGTTTTTATTTCAGACTTTTCCCCATTTCTTTCACTTTGTTACAGTATTCGTTTTCAATTTTATCCAAATGACAGACGACATACATTCATATCCATAAATATCGATACAAAATCATCTATTGAGGCTTATACAGAAAAATATTTCACTAAGCGTGTCTATAGCCCTTTCAAGAAAGTGTTGTTATCTTTTACTGGATTTGAACTCTCCCATCAAATGGAGGTACAAACACTCTTCGCTTCCGGTTATCACTCGTACGGTTGGCTAACAATACACAACTGAAACCCTAAATACATTTTAATTCTAACAAGTTAGTGCAGTGTCACAGTAAACAATGACCTAGTAATCTAAATATGAACAGTGTTATGAACTGTTTTCAGGATGAACAACACTTGCCATGTTAGGCTGATAACAGAAACTGTTTCATTGTATCTGAATATCTAAACCGAACAGCGGACCAAATTATTTTTATAGGCCTATACGCATTTATATACATGTATTTTACTTTTCGTTTGACAAAAATATTACATGTCGAAATATTGAGCATTTCAATCCCATTTTTACCCTTAAATTTCAGGTGTATTTTTTTTATTTTAGCTTGGCCTAATTTTGGTGTTTACCATTTCGCTACCTGTTATATTTTTGTACTCATTAACCACCTTACAACACTTAATTTTTAAAAAAAAACGTAAACAATGTTTTGAATGTTTTTGTGACAAGAAGTTAGAATCTTATATTTTACGAGAGGATATGGAGTAAATGAACATGAGACCATAAAACATATGTTTACTCAAAGTGTAATAATTTTAATGAGCTGTATGGTTATTTCGGAAATGCAGCAGCACTAGAACCCAAACATATGAAATCCATAATTTCAAAAAATGTTTAAAATACATAAAACCAAACGAAGTCCCAATAATCAGTAATATCAAATTTAGCTAAGGACAAAACTACGATGTAGGGAGTTAAACCTTAGGTTTTAGAATTCACATAAATTTAGATAATAGTAATTGAACAAGGTGTACACACTGTGTATGTACTATTTAGACTATTTAATTACTTTGTCGATTATTACCAAAGCCGAGGTTGACCATTCAAAATTAAAAATCCAAGAAATGAACTTATTCCAGCGCTTTTTCATTCAAACTTCAAAATTTAGAATTCAAAATTCAAGAAACCAACTGTTTCCCGCGATTTCTATCTTAGTTCTATAATTTCATTTTCTTGTTTTTTTTCATTAATGTATAACTCTGATCGTTGTATTAAAAGAGGAAGTACCTCTCAATCTTTTTTTCTTTTCTCTGTGCTATTATCTGCATTTAGCACTTATATAGTTGGCTTCAAAATAATAAAATGCACATTATCAATAGCCATACGTCTCTAGTCATCACTAACCAATCTAATGGTTTTATTATCCTTACAGAGGGTTCTTTTTTATCGCTGCTTTTACTTTTTTTTACAATATGTAAAGACATGTATGCTACCTTGTTGACTTTCCTTAGTATCTCATTTTGAGTATTTTTTAGAAATAACATTCCTTACAGTTGTGACGTCCTTTATAGTTTTTATGCATGTTGAAAAGCCAGATTACTATCTTACTCTATTCTTTATGGCTGTCTCGTTACTTTGTTCTGAGCTCTTGTTTTGTCATGTTTTTGAACTTATCACATCCTTTGTTCCTTTGGTATCCTATCGTCGTTGTTTTTGGACATGTATCTATGTATGACTCAAGAGGTGTTTACGTTTTTGAAAGTATGATTCTATGGCCGTCACCACGACATCATAGATAGATATGAAATGTCAGTGTCACAAATAAAAACTGACATTTTCAGCTAGATTCGCGTCTTCCCTGATTTGACATTACCGGTTTCGACTTTACCCTGAATTGACCCACTGACAGCGTGACGGGTGCTGTGCACAGAGCAGGACATGCTTACCCTTCCGGGGCACCTGATGTCACTCTTGTTTATTGAGAGTTCACACTGTTAGTGCTTTAGTTTTTTGTGTTGTATATGTAACGTTCGTGTGTTTTGTGGGCATGTGGTGTCTTTGGTCTTCCGTCTTTTGGTGTTCTTGCTTTTGCCTTGTCTCTGGACTTTGATTTGTGTAATCTTGTGCTTTGTTCCTTCGGTATTCTACTGCCGTTGTTCTGTATAGAACAAATTGGACTGTATTCTAACCAATTTTATAATTTGAGAATTTGCAAGCTAATGAACAAACCATTAAAAAAGACAACACTGACAAGTATAGTGATTTACATGAAATATAATTTAGTACTATATTTTATGCTTCCATTGAATATTAACTATTTACTATCTTAGTAGGTCCCTTACGACACGTTTGTCTAAACCTTGTATAGTGGGAGTGTATTGATATCTTGACATACTTTGTCTAGCCAATGCAGTTGACCTTTATTGCGTGGGTGTTTATCTTATTTAGAACAGATAATGATGACCAGTGAAATTTCGACCCATTGAGAAATTATTAATACTGGATTGAAAATTTTTTTCCTAGGACCAGTTTTGTTCAAGAAAAAATACAATATCACAAAACTTCTCTTGGCTAATCTGTAAAAAAAATTACATTTTACATAAATATATATTTAATGACCCCTTCATAAATATTATCCTTTAATAAGCCCATAAATATATGTTTCAGGTTATCCTTTAATTAGCCCATAAATATATGTTTAAGGTATTTTTTATTAATTTCCAATCTATAAGCAGGTTACTGACAGGATAGTTAATTCCATATCAGTTTAAGTGATTTCGATTCTTTCCTTCTTTCCTATTTAAGTTACCCGTGTGCAGAAGAAATAATGACCTGAAAAGTATGTGAAATCACATATCGCCCCTACTTTTAGGGTAACTTTTCATAAATCACGCCCATACAATATCTTTTCACAGATAACGTATGGCCTCTTCTAGTTCCTCCTCAACAGGCGACAATCTAGTGATTTATAATCATGTAACTCCAAAAATGCATAATTTTAAATCTCTCGATATACGAGATACAAGAAATAATTACTAAATTATATTCGGAACGTTATTTTAACGCCAACAGTAACAAAATCAAAAACAAAATACTAAAGTTACTGTAAACTTAGTTTCTTCATGTTTCTATTTCTATGTTTCTTCTTTGCAGATAAAATCATAACATTTGGAAGACCAAGAACCAAATTTTGTAAAACTGATAGAGACCAAATAGCCAAAATATATCTACACTGTATATGAAAAGCAAAGATAAACAAAGGACATAGCTTTGCATGAAGGAGATGCACCTTAGTTTTCAGACAACTTTTCTACATTTGGATATTGCAAGTTTCCAAATAAATCGGTTTTCGTGTCAGCACCGAATTTCTGACCACTGAATTGGTGAATACCCTTGGGGACTAACAGTCCACCAATACAACCTACCTAAATACCCACAATTTTAACTATAATCTAACTTTGGTGATTTTCTTCATCTTATCTATCCAAAAGAGCTCGAAATTAAGGATACTACAAGTACGTCCACATCAGCCTCGTTCCTTGACCTTCATCTTGAAATTGACAACAGAGGTACACTACAAACTAGGCTATATGACAAACGCGATGACTTCACTTTTCCAATAGTCAACTTCCCTGTACTTTGTAGCAACATTCCAAAAGCACTGGCATACGGAGTTTACATCTCCCAACTCATTCGCTACTCAAGGCCTGTGGTCGATACAGAGACTACCTTGATAGAGCTCGGTTGCTTACAAATAGGCTACTTAAGCAAGGGTATGTTGCCCATAACTTTAGGTCATCACTACAGAAGTTTTACGGTCGACATCACGATCTTGTGGACCGCTATGGGATATCTGTTTCCCAGATGACAACAGATCTTTCTCTTTGCCACTTAAGTTTGTTTTCCTCTATACCGGATTTGACTTTACTACCGGAGTTGACATGTTCAACACGGCGGGTTACTTATAATAAAAGGGAGATGCTTACTTTACCGGTGCATCTGATCTCACCCATGTTTTTTATTGGGTCTGTGTTGTTCATTTTTGTACATGTGTGTGTCTTCATTTTCTTTTCTGTGCCGTTCTCATTTTATGTCTTTGTTTCTTTGTTTTTCCGACGTTGCCATTGTCCTTGGATTGTTCTTTTTAGACTGACGGTTCGGTTCTCACTTACTAAAGAAAATGAGAGAACACAACCCTAATTAGAAATATTTGCACTTACAAAAGCTGTAAGTAAAATCAGATGAAGAATGACACAGAATTAGCGGAGCTTGTTAACTATTTATGTAAAGAAATTTTATTTATGACCTTTCTAGTACTTTGGGTATATAGATAACAAAATACCGAAGTTGCTGTGAATTTAGTTTCTGCATATGCGCATTTCGACGAATTAAGGTAAGCGAGACTGAACATACCCCTGCCTCAGGAGCATTTGGACAATTTTGTGCTCTTTTAAAAAAAAATCACCGTATAAACTACATGCTCGATTCAAATATACACTCTAGAGGTAGTATATTGCTGCTCAGAAAGTGAAAGTGGTAAGTTATAATCATCAGGTTCCTCATAGAGCTTCGGTAAAATAATTACATCTTTGTACAGCTAAATATCTATGTACGATGCTGACATATGCGTTTCTCAAAGGCTACTCTACTATATGAGAGAAGAATGTTTTTTCTATTAAAAATACACCCTACTTCATGGTTATGAGCTTTCAATGGGGTATGAGCCAAGCTCATTGTTTAAGGCCCCATGTCCACTTCAAGATGACGAAAAACAAATAAAGCATTGTTACATTGCTTCGTTTTGCTATTTATCTGTAGAGACATCTGTGGTATTGTAAGATTTTTTATATTTTAAGTTGTAAATAGTTATGCTTATTAATTAAATATTTTTATTTCTAGCATAGTTCAACCCAATCCAGTGAACAGATTTGCAGTACATAATTTATATTACTAATCTTTAATTACTTTATTCATAGTGATATATTTATATTTAGAAGGAAATCCCTTTTCTGATTGGCTTATTTTCTTGGTCACTTTAGGCGGGAAATATTTTCATTGTTCTTGTCACTCCTATATGAAAATTTGAAGTGGTCAGTTGCCATTTTGGCTGTTTGTGAAATTTGATATTTCCAGTTGGATCTTTGATTTATTTATGCTGGAATTTATTCTTATTCTTATGAAGGTCAGTATAGTTTACTAATATTTTAATTGTGAGATTCACTTGTTTTCCCTGAGTGAAAATGATTGTGTGAATGTCCAGATTTTGAGTGAATGGGTGATTGACATTTGAAAGTTGTGTATTAGAGTTGAATGTGTATTTAACATAACTAAATGAAATAAACACACGTATAAGAGTAAATATTTTAATAGAATATAAACAACTATAATTAATTATCATAATTTGCATATTTTTAGTAAAATGATAATTAAGCAATAAATAGGTGTGTAAATAATGAACAAATACATTTTTAGAGCATAAATGAGTGTGTGATAAAGATTTTAAACTTCATGTAAATAAATATATAAGTAATTCTTGAACACCAATTTTAAAGGGAGATAAATCTATTTTTGCTTTGATCCATATACGGTAGTAATGTGTATTAAAGCTATAGCTGTAGAACAGCATAGTTATGAGTATTAATATTTATATTCTTCAGGTGAACTATGTAGACAGCTACTATATTACGATGTCATTATACTTATTGATATAGCCTGTAGCCATGTATTTTATACAAAGAGTACTTGTGCACCTTTGAACCACATTTGAGGTAGGTTAAGGCTATATGTTTATTTTATGTATTTTTGCTTAGCCTTGTGTGATGTCTGTTTTTATGTATTTTGTTGCTAACTTGTAGTGTATTGTCTGCGCTTACATACCAGCATTAATTTATGTTTATTTGTGTTTACCGTNCTTATTTATAATACCTACAGCAGATATCTCCGACTGTATGTAAACAGATATTTCATGTGTATTTTTAAGCACATATTTTTAAAACTTACACAAGAACAACTCGTATAGTTTTCTTCGTATACTACCTACATATTATCATGTATTTATTTTTAGCGTAGATTGTTATTAATTAGAAAATATATTGTGATTGAATACTTAGTCATATTTATTGTTTCTTGTAATACACAGAAGGCAAATTATTAAAGAACCCTAGAACCCAATGTTGTGTTTTAGTTTATTTGGACCCAGGAAACACACTATCACACATCTCTTTATTATCTTAGGTTGTATCTTTCTTTATTATGAATTAGTATTTTTATTTCTTGGCAACTCAGCCTGTTTTGTAAGTAACTTGAGTTCTTTTAGTTCAATCCTTACTACTACCTCTCTTTTTCTCTCCTTTTTTTGTTACTCCCTTAATGTAGTGGTAATATACTTCCATTCTATCTTTCGTACATGATTATTATTGTTATTATTTCCTATTAGATCTTTCTTACAAATTATAGTGTTCCTTTCCTTTCTTTTATTATTTCAGTGGGGTTAGCATCACTGTCATGATGCATGATGCTTCAGTTTCTTTTGTGACTTTTTATGTTGATTAGCATTACGCAAATGATATTTTTTGTCTTGCTTCTTTTTATATTGGTTGGCATCTCTTTTGTGCTTTTTTTTCTTTTACACAATAGAATATTGGTTGCAGTCACGTCCATGATGCTTACTTTCCTTAGTGTAGTTACTTTGCGTTACTTCTGTTATGGTTCGCCCTCTTTTGTTACTTTTTAAAGTAATTCTGCATCACTTCTGTGTTGAATCCCTTTTTCTTTTTACTTTTATGACGTTTGGCATTATTTTCATGATGCATAATGCATTCTTCGAACTTTTTCTTTGTTTCTACATTGTTTTCTCTCTTTTTTTCGCAAATACTGTCACCTAATGCGAGGTTCTCTGTTTTTAGTGAATGAGATCTTGACACCAAAGCTGAATATTTTTTCTATTAAATTTCTGTTCGTATTTGCTACATTGTTCTTGAAACTAGCATGTCGTTTGGTTTCGTGACACTAAAGATCCCTTTCAAAAATGTATGTCCTCTGAAAGCAACATAACCCAGTAACCTGTGGATGGATGAGAATTTACAGAGTACAAAGAAGGCCTTCTTTAAACTTACAAACTTACTGATAGAATAAAAAAGATAACAGAAAACACCTACAATAGCCGAAAAACACAGTCACATGCCACAAAGTAACAAGGAACTGCACAATAAAAAAATCCACAATAAAAATACAAAAGACAAACGATAGGAACTCGGGACAGCCGGTCTTGGTACCGGGACTAGCAAAAGGCAGTGGCAGGGTTAAACCGGTTTATCGGTACTTACTGATAGCTATTATCAGTCACATACAAAAAAATCAACGTTTTGAAATATTAT
The DNA here is from genome assembly GCA_002080025.1 of Modiolus philippinarum. Lineage (NCBI taxonomy): Eukaryota > Metazoa > Mollusca > Bivalvia > Mytilida > Modiolidae > Modiolus > Modiolus philippinarum. The sequence continues at coordinate 162,589 of MJUU01004523.1, read as the reverse complement.
TTTAAAAATTCCTAAGATCTCCTTGAACATCTATCCTCAACCAGTTTTAGTCATTGCCATAGCATTCACACCTTTGATTTTTCTACTCTTTATACTACCCTGCCACACGCTAAACTGAATGACTACATACCGAAGTTACTGTGAATTTAGGTTCTGCATTGCATATATAAAACAGTAATTGCAGATTTAATACATCAATGTTTCTGTATTGAAAATTGAGAACGCAGATACACCTTTTTAGTAATAGGAAATAACTAAATACCGAGGTTACCGAGGAAAAGACAAACCATATTTTGTTTAGAACCTCACTGATTCAAATAAGGGTACACTGAGAATGACGTAATCAAGATGCTAGAATTATTGATCGACAATATTTTTGCCGAATCTGGAGGTCGAGTTTTCCAACAGACTGCAGGGATTCCTTTTGTAACTAACTGTGCGCCACTTTACGCTGACCTTTTCTTTACCCGTATAAGGCCAAGTTTCTACAAGGGCTTACACAAAGATCACAAAAACATTTAGCCCAGTCCTTTAATTTCAGCTTCCGCCACTTAGACGATGTACTTTCTCTTAATAATCCAAATTGAAGGAATATTCATATCATATCTATCCCAATTATGTTTTTCCTTCTTTGCACAACCCTTGTGCCTACTTAGTACTTAGCTTCTATTCTAATTATGGCAAAAAAATGTCTAAAAACAGAGACATTAAAATATTTTGAAAATAGCTATTGAACAAAACGAAACCTCAACGAAAATTTAAAGCTTAAATTGATAAGTGTCTGAACCAACAACATATAAATTATTTACATTTATTAATTAAAAACATGATGATCTAGTAAAACCTTAGAATTATATAAGAAAACGTTGAAATCAGAAAGTGAAAATTTAAAGTTGTTCCAATTCTGGATTTCTTCAGACAAAGCGCTGGTTTCACAAGACATAATCTTTAGTTTTTACACATTTATTATTTATTGTAACGATTATGTTATTTTCCGACAGCAGGGCCTAAAAAGAAAAAAGATTAATTAGTAGTGATAATCTATGTAAAATATTCTCAATCAGTGTTTTGTATTGTCCGGTATGAAGACTTGACGATTCATCTACTTGAAAACTGTTTTTTAGGTAAATTTTCCGATTCCTTTTATGTTTGAAAAATCACTTGGTACAGGATAATGCACTGGATCCGTTAATATTCATAAATATATGAAGATCTAAAAAATATAGATTTTCTCTGTTCTATTTTGGAGAATTAGAGAGTATCACTATTTGAGGTCTGTGCCTTCTCCCGATCGATGAGTTTGGTTGTTCATTGAACTGAGTCACGAAATTCTGGCTTAGTACAGAGAATAACAGAAAATGGATGGATAAAGTCGATAAGGCACAAAGTTACTTAGATTTCAGTGTTTCCTTTGTCAGAGTAAAAATATAACATTTTAAAACGCAATTTTGCTGAATGACATTCAAACAATGTTTTACGACCCGAATCTTTAGCAACGTCAAAGCCCAGACACATAAGAGATATTCAGTAATGTAAAATTGCTTAAAAACTAAATCATGATGGCTTGTACAAGATTGGGCGTAACAATATCATGTTTTTCCTGTCATTGTTATCTGTTTCTCACACCACTGATATGGTTTGCTGTATTTCTCCTTCAGATGAAAAAATACCACAATGAAGTACAGTCAACTATTTCACTTCAGTGTTGGAATTATTATAATTCCGGACTTTTTTAATTGCATGATATATGATATAATGTTTATTTAAACCTCAGATAAAACCAACCTTTAAGAAGTTCTCCACAACATGTACAGTCTTCATCAATTCTGCCGTCACCATCATTGTCTATTAAAAATAGAGTCATTAGCATAAAAAAATAACTTATGAATTACCAAATCTGCTGAACATTTATGTATTTTCCTGTATGTTTTGTAAAGGGCGGACGGACTATTTTTAGGACGACAGGATCCATCAAGAATTTAATTCGGTGGGGGAAAAACATCATTTTGCAGAAGCGATTTCCCATTTTACGGTTTCGTGTTTTTTGTGTCTTTTTGAAAGGGAATTGGAAACAAAAAATATGTTTCTTCTGTGCATTTACGAAATTTTAAAAATGTTCCCTCAATTTAAGTTAATTCATTACAGGATAAATTAAAAAATAAGACGTTCTCGAGAGTCTAGATTGATAATCGGAAAATTATGTAATTTACAGGTCTGAAAATTTGTGCCCATAGCAGAGGTCCAAATTTCACAAAATAGTTCAGAGAACACTAACACATCAATTTGAAACTTTTAGATACCTAAAGTCTTTTTTCATTTCTTTATTTCTAATGAACAAATTCTACAAATGTCAAAACATCCTTTGTGAAATACAAACAGAAAACAATGCAGTTCGAGATCATAAGATCAGACATATATCATCTCTATACAAGCAAACACATGCATAGAGATTGCAGTGATTGCCAGTTTGATTAATGTAGTTACTGTATGTTAACCATCTTGCATCCATGGGCAAACAAAGAAATGGTTGTAGCTTTGTTCGACATCTGGCAATGAATTCCGCTCAAACCGGTGCAATGGATCATCTTAAACTTTATATTATGAGAGCAAAGTTCATTGTTAGCTAAAGGCATCATGGTAATTTAAAGATGAAGATCAACAATTAAAGTGTTGTTCCATCGCTTGCTTTGATTATGTTTGTGGCACAGACATGGTCGCATGTGTGTTAATCCATTTCCTTATACAATCCGTAAAGCAGTTGGAAGGTGGGTTGGGACAATGTTTTATTAATTTTGTTTCACATATTGCAATATATAATTATAAAAATTTTGTCGTTTTCCTCAACATAAAAATGCAATGTACTTTTTCGAACCATTTTTGATGGATACATAGGAGACGAGCAAACAAATTATTCTAATTCAAGCCCACATTCGTGTACATGTTAGAATTTGATTTTTTTCACTTTACTTTCTAATTTCAAATAGTCAACCTTAATTTCAAGTTGAATGAAATAAAATGTCCTAATTATGATAGAATTTATTATACCTTTCCTGTCACAATCTTCTTCATCCACCTCACCGTCACAGTCATTGTCTATTTCATCTCCATACGTCATGGCTTTGGCTTTACATCCCTTTAAGTAAAAGTCGACATAGATAATGACTTGCTTAAACTTTGTATTTTTCATACAGTTGCAGTTATTTAACTACTGGTTAAGAGTCCGTTTATCGTGAACGTGGATTTAAAGACAATCGGGACACTCACATACACACAGACATTGAATGCACAATATTTGGCCCCCTACATTAAATAATAAAATGACTTGCTCTTCAAAATTGAGTAATTAAACAATCTTCATTGGCTGTACATAGCTCTAAACCCATTGAAATTATGTATCTTATTAAGTCTCCCAAACGGAGACTTATTGTTTTTTTTTATAAAATGTCAGTACAAATATTACATGATGACATCATAATCAAATCTCATTCTCGAAAACATCCTTGATACTTTTTTAACTTCAACGATTTTATTTTCAAAAATTTTCGAAATGCAACTCTGTTACCTTATGAAATTCAACATTTCCACAATAAGGCTAACAGCTAAAAAATAACTTTCTTTTCATTTCTTTGGTTTGAAAAAAAAACGCATTAAATACACACTTACTGTATTTACTGGCGTCAACAGCAATCCAACAGGGAATCCGTATGATTCCAAGTTTGCCTTCCCAAACAAAATACCGCCAATGACTGAGGTAGGATTCGTATGCGTGACTGAATGGGTACCAACATTAATTTTGACAAAACCTGCTACTAAGCTTGTTCCTGGAATAGCTACATATTTTTGATTGCTAGGTAGTGGATGACCGTCCAATCGAAGCCCAGCTTTTTGTTTTGAATCAACAATAAACATGAAGTAGTTGGTATATTGGCCTTTGGAATACTTTGGTGTTGTGAATGTATAGTCTGCAGCGTATTGCTCAATTGGAGGGACAATTATCATGGCTGGATCTGCACTTTCACCACCGCCTTGTGTTTTTGCAAACTGGAGGACGGATATCGGTTTATCAGATACCATATGCGAATATAAGTGCGAATCATAGTCCTTTTGGACGTAATGTCCGGCTTTCGGAATTGTGAAAGAGTCGTGGAAAGTTTTACCGTTTATAATACCTGTAACATTAACATGAGTATTGTCCTTGCTAGCAAGAAATCGGAAAATATCGCCTACATTTCTTTCCGGAATGGGAACCGTAGCGTAATTCTTTCCCCATGATGAGACTGGAAGTAACATTTCAACAAGATGGTCACGTGATCCACCAGTATTACCGACAACAGCTTTCTTGTTTCCACTCAATACGCCAACTTGTTTATTTGATACAATATAAGACCCACTCAAGTCTGGAACAGAGTGTATTTCCAACGTACTGAATCGGTTCAAAGTTGTATTTATCCATTGGTTCTTCAAATATGTATGACCGTTTAAAGTTACGTTAAGACCTTTTGTATTTGGTAAGTGTATTGATACGTGTGTGCCATCTTGAATTCCAATTACGGAGAAGACGCAATAGAAATAGGACGGCGAGTATGATATTGTGTAGTATTCTTTGCCAAGGACATCCGTGGGCAAGGCAAGATAGGCGTCATCGGAATAAACCTCTCTATTTACACCATATACAACGATTTCATCATCAGCTTGAATCCAAATAGCTTTCTTTGACAACTCTGTTTCATGTAAGCGGTAACTTGTATCAAAGGTCACTTGGTGCACTTGTCCGTTAGTAATGGTAAAGTGCTCATTCAATTTTGATCCGGGTATTCCAGGAGATGTAACAGTCACATGCACTGGCTTTTGTTTGGCTGTTGTAATGAATATTTCTGGTTTTATATCTCTATTTTCCAAAATTTTGTTATCCATAAACGCCAGGATGAACTCTGTTCCTCTGTTGTCCAAAGCCCCTGTAAGAGATAATGTCGTATATGTTTTGTATCCCCAACAATTGTTAAGCACTCTGCACATTTTAAAAGATAAAAGACTGATGAAGGTATGAAATTATATACACTTGTTAGAACTGTATTCGAATGTTGAACAATGATGTGGTTTCATTTGGTTGGTATTGGAGTACATAATAATTAATTAAGAGAAAACAACAACAAACATCTACAATGGCCGAAAATTACAATCACATTCCACAATACATCAGTGAACTGCAAAAGAAAATCAAAAGAAAAGACAAACGTAGACATCGATAGGAACTCGGACAAGAGCTAGCGGTAGGGTTTAATTCGTCTTATGGGTAAAAAAGGCTCCCCTTTCTCTACCCCGTTTCCCTATAGTATAATAAACATACAAATAAATCCCAATACAGGTAGACTACTCAATACCAGGCCACAATCTTGAAAAGGAAAAATAAGACAAAGCGTAATTTAGAGAGATAGGTCAGAGTGCTTGTCGCTAAACTGTCGGCTGCTAATGGAACCTATTCTGCTGTCGCTCTACGGAAGAAATCAAACTCAAAAATGTCTTAAAATATTTGATGATACAGGTAACAATATATCTGGATTATTTTTTCTTTATTCTTCCTGGATGAACATGTATGTTAGAAAGTTGGTTTCAGAAATGCACAGGAAACCTACGGTTTCATTTGGTCCACATGACATAAACGGTACATAATATCTATGCCTCTTTCATACCGGTTGTCCTTTTCCCAGTGTAGGTTTTGTATACCGTTTAAAATTTGTTTTCTTAAGTTTACTTGAACACATTTGTATATTTGACCTATCTTTGAATGACCAATCTTATTAAAATTAGATATACAAATTGTTCTTTACAATTAAGTTTTACTCATTTAGATTTAAATGGTTCAGCCAATGCCGATATGGACAAGATAAGCAAATTTAAATGATTGATTTCAAAGCAGCTTATGGAAAATATGTTTACAGTCACATTGACTTACAACTGTTACTTATTAAGCCAATAAAGACCACATGAAACCTGCAAGTATGGATAATCCTTGTTTCAGGTATATCGTTCCGGACACTTTATCGCATCCAATGATTCGTCTTACGTCAAATTGAAATTTGTGAACGTGAAAAAGCTCAAAAATAAAAACGTAATTGTGTGAAAAGTGAGTCACTCTAGACCCATTTTAGAAATATAGAATCCACAACTGCATCGAGTGAGAAACTATTTCCACAGTAGAAATAGTAAAATTTTCAAATTTTTAAACGCGAGGCTTGTTGAGCGTTTGAAATATTTGAAAATTTAACTCTCGAGATCGTAGAAAGGTCAATACATGATGGCAAGTAGTATACAAAATTAATCAAAATTATATCTGATGTAATTTTCGTTATTTAGGAAAATAATAATTTTTTTTTATAATTTTTAACAATTTAAGTTAAGATTTTCAATTTTTGTTTTTCTAGTCTCTCAAAACAAAGATAAATTGATCTCAATATCACAAACAATCCACAAATTTAAGGTAGTACGAGAGCCTTCTGCTAGTTTTATTTCATGCTTTGATTTTTTATGAAAGGATATGGAGTAAAGACATGAGACCACAACACATATGTTAACTCCAACTGCAGTAATTTAAATGAGCTGTGTGGCCATTTCGGAAACTAATTCCTCATCAGCAGCACTAGAACCCAAACATAGAAAATTCATAATTCTAGAAAAATGTTTAAAATGCATAAAACCAAACGAAATCCGAATAATCAGTGATATCAAATGTAGCTATTAAGGACAAAACTACGATGGAGGGAGTTAAACTTGTATTTTTTGTCTCTAACAGGTACAAACATTTTCCGTTTTGGACAAATATTTAAATATTATGCTAAAAACCTGAAATGGGTTTAGTTCTCTAAATCAGCATGTATTTTGCATTTCACGAAAAGGTGAATTATTTTACAGTCAAAATATTTGAATTGAGAATTTAAACAAGGGAGATAATTTGACAAAAATATTTTACAATTATATCGCTGTTATTTATTTTTTTTTGTTCGTTTGTTTGTTTGTTTGTTTTTTGTTTGTTTGTTTGTTTTTTTTTTTTAAATTTTCCGTAATAATTTAAAAACAAGTTCGGTGACTCTCCCTTTTCTTTTTTTCTTTTGTACAGGCAAAAATATAAGCAAGCAATACTAGTATACTAATTAATCATAATTAATTTTCAAGGAAAACACTTATATACATACTTTAAATTGAATTAACTGAAAATATTGTTTTATTTCAGACAAAATAGTGAGAACTTTTTCTGCAGCGGAATGAAGTATTAGTCAGTTAAATCACCACCTTGCTGAAGAGTAGAGCATTGACCTTTGTTGACGAGTCATATTCAGTCCTGTTCAGTGTATCTTGTCGGTTGTTATGCAACTCATTACTAAGTGTGAATGTAATTATTATAAAAATCATGTGTACACGTGAATTATATAAATCAATATACTTTTGAATAAATATGTAATAGGCCAGAAACAAAAGTTACAGTGATAGTATCATTTAAAAAGACAACAATTTCGTTTGGTTTTATGCATTTTATATCTTTTTTGAAATTATGGATTTCCTTTGTTTGGGTTCCAGTGCTGCTGATGAGGAATAAATTTCCGAAATGGCCATACAGCTCATTAAAATTAATGCAGTGGGAGTTGACATATGTGTTATTGTCTCATGTTCATTTACTCCGTATCCTTTCGTAAAATATAAAAAACAAATATTTCAGATTTTTAATTGCAATAAAGTGTTTTTTTTTTTCTTTACATATATCTTGATATCTGATTACACTTTTTGTAAGTATCTGCTTTTGAAGCTTGTTTATACATTTCGTATGATTTTTTTAACCAAATTTAAGGACTAACCATTGATTCTTAATGTAAATTGCCTAATTACATGAACAAGAATTGATCACTTGCTTTTTTTACTATGAATGAAATTTTACTGTTTGGATATCCAAATCCTGCATTAGTGTTCTGTATTAGGCTGCTTAATCCATCTTGCAGCGTCAGTATTTTTAAAGAGGTGTAAATTAATTGCATTTCACAAATAATCATAAAATACAACCAAGTGCCATAAGTTGGTCGAATTTTAAAAATTCCACTGTGCATTTCATATTAAACAGCCTTTGTCATTGTGTTACAATTTAAATACAAACTGAAATTTCTAATGTCAAAATTTACAGTGGATATATAGTAAATTTTGACTTCAAAATTTTTGGTTTGTGTTTAATATGGAGTTTATAAGTCTTAAAATTATTTCATAATTATTGGAATAAAATGGAAATCAAACACATTATAAAAGTGAAAATTCCATGAAAATCAGATAAGAATTGAGCTTTACAGGTCTTTTTATTATTTTTAATCATAGACCCTTTTTTTAATCAGAGACCGTTGTTACGTGAAATGCACAGGGAAATTTGAAAAGTTGACTCAATTTCAGCGCTAGTCTGTATCTGATACGGTACTTGTCAGTTTTAATTGTCAAACTATTGCCCTCAAAATCAATCTCCTTTTCAGTGCAGGCTGCACTTTTATTAGCTTCTATTGCCAGTGATCCCATTTTTTTATTTCATATGTTTTCTTTTCTTTCGAAACAAAGATGAATTGATCCAAATATCTCTAAAAGAATTTTTGAACCTCCGTGAACGGCTATTGCCCTTTTTATAACAAACAGATCTTGATGAGGCATAAGTTGCCAAAGAAGTCAAACATCCAAGTGAAATTCAGTTAACTGTGACCTTCTTATCAAGATCGAATTACCATGGGTCAAGGATCTTCGTTATCTTCTCTGGTCAAACATTAGGTGAACATCCTTCCAATGTATGTAAACTGTATATGTCCTATTTATGAAGGGAACAATAGAAGTGTGTCGACTTCTGTTGTTTATTATTTCTCGATTTCATATATGTGCCCATGAGCACGTACAACAATAAAATAAATTGCTATGGCCTAATTTTCAAATTAGAGGCTAAGAGGCTGAGCCTGTATCGCTCACCTGACAAATAGCTTCTATGCCATGCATAAATGATGTTCTTTCGAATGTGGTCATATGTTAAGCCATGTTCTCTACTGGCACCAGTGTTCTTATGTTATTGTCAAATATGTTCAACAGGTTTTAATAACTTATATGAATTTTTTCCCCAATATCTTAAAAGCATTGTTTCTGACTGTGAACATGAACAATTTTGTCTGTTCCAATTAAAATGAGTAATCTTTGTAAAGGGCCTTCCAAAGGGCCTTCCATACATCATTCTAAAACATCTTTGACACATTCTACGTTTCCCTTCTTTTTTCCTGGTTAAATTTGCTTCAATATTTTCAGAGCAGTTTACAATAGAATGTTTTCAATGCGGTCCAATTCTAAACTATATCCAATGCTGGCGGCCTTGTTTTTGTAAGGACCTAACAAACGTCATTACTGTAAAGCTGGGTTGAATTTGCTTCAATGATTTTAGAGGAGAAGATGAGAATATGATTTTTTTCCACATGGGGTCCAAATTTAAACTATGTTAATTGCTGGCAAACAATAGTTTTTGTCGAGTTTGACCAAAATCTGCAAATCTCTGTGAAGGACCTTCCATACATCATTCATACACAAATAAGAATAAGTTCCTTCTGAATGGTCTCACAGTAGATAATGAAAATGATCATTTTCCTATAAGGTCCAACGTTCAACTATGTTTCGCTCTGGTGGCCATGGTTTTTGTCGAATCAGACCGAAATGAGCAATATTCGTAAAACACATATGATACATCATTAGTAGTGTATCACGTCACTTTGGGCCCATAAGGCCAATGCTAAAGTTCCCCCAAACTTCCCTCCGAAATTTATCGATCGTCTTGATTAATTAATTATCAGTTTTTGAAAGCTATTTCTGTTTGTTATAACTGTCATTCCGTTTATTTGTATAGTGATATGGGTATTTTAATCCGTCCCTTAGACATATTTGTAGTTGGATTAACGTTTAAAGCCCGACCTCTTCCCAGGTATCCCTCTCATTTTGTATGACTTCAGCGCCGTCTTCCAGAGCCTTGAACGTAGAGCACCGCAAAGGTAGTGTAGCGGTGTGAAAATGGTGGGACGCTGGAAGATATTTAGTCATCTATTAAACTTATAATCCGTAACGTATCTCTTCGTGACATTAACTAACCAACCTAATTATATCTAAAAACTAACCCTAACCCAGGTCTTTATGTTTGGGTATCTCATTATCTTCATTTTTGTGCTGTTCCAAATTACTCCGGAAGCTCTTTAAATGTATTACATAAGCTTGGACGTGTTTTTCTATTGTTTTAGTCGCCTCCCTTGTTTGTACTCTAAAATTTACCCCAAACCCTTGTGTTGTTTTCTAGCGATTTATTTCCCTGTTCTGTTCTGCCTTGTTTTGTTGTGGTCTTTTCCCCAACCGTAACTCCAACTTCCTTTTGTTTCTGTATATGTACTTCTCCGTTGTTATTTTTTTTTTCGTTTCCTTCCTGACACTAATTAAATAATCAACTAATTACAAGTATACATATTATATTTTCTCCGTCATAAAACAGTCATGGGTCGGAGAGCCATCCACATGCTGCCTGTACAATTTAAAAGCCATAAGGTCTTGTGCTTAAATCATCCATGGCGACCCTTTTATCGAACACGATCCTATAATCTTTGTCTTGATGTACGGTCAGTAATCTCTTTTGATCCCTCTTTATTTTGAAATCATCTGTTACGGTCTTTACGTCGTTTCTGTTGTTAGTGATCATATGTTTTATCGTATCGAAGTTGATCATTAAAGAGTTTCTGTAGTTGAGTGTGATTCCTCGTATTTTACATATGGTCATTGGATCTGTCCTTGTCAGCTCTTTCCAATTTGTAGGCATAGTTTTTCGGTCCTCCAGTGACGAACTCTGTAATCTTGTTGTCGGGTACTTCGTCCGTAAGATCTCCCAAGTAGTCTCCTAATTCAGGTTTCCACTCTCCAGGTTGAGATGTATAAACAATGGAATCTGTATCGGCGTATAGGGTACGGGTATTCAACTTCTCCAAGTAACTATACAACTTCAGTCTCGCTTGGGCGGTGGTATAAGCGGCAATAACCACGTTGGTACGTCCAGACTCTTCGACGAACTCGTCTTTATACTGATATCTCATTTCCACCATTTCATCGCTGACGAAATAGATACCCATGACGAGAATCTGATCGCTGGTTAACATGTCGAAGTATTTGATTTGGGGTAGGTTAGATCTTTGACCGAATTTTCCCCAAAAGCTGTTCAACATCAACTTTGCTAAAGCTCGTAACCCCGGATTTCTTTGGATTTTATCGTACTCGAGGAGAATACCCTCCTTTTCATGGTACTCTCTGATGTACCTCCATTTGTCGTCTTCAGTTTGACACCATTCTGGCCACCCACTGGCTTCCTGCTTCATCTTCAGGAAGGTATTCACGTATTCGGTGAAAAGTCCTCCTGTCTTGGTTGTTGGGTCGTATTGTTCCGTGTCAAAGTGCCACACTTCGTATATCTGTTGAATTTTATATCCATGTTCCAAAGCTTTCTTGACTTCGTCTATAACCCAAGTTCCAGTCAGCGCTCGTTGCTCGTCGGTATGCTCACACGGTGTCTGTTGATGTGTTTCGGCACAGGTTTAACATAAAGTAAATAATAACTTGTTATTGATTTTCGACGGGAGCACTGGAATGTAGAGTCCTCTAGGTGGTAGTACTTTACATTTGATGAGTCCTTCGTATTGCTGTATATTCTGGAAGTTTTCTGTGATGATCTCAGGATGTCCCACGGGTATTTTTCCGGTCTTGTTGATGTAGGGATACAGTGAGGTGACGTCTTCATACGATATGTCCTGGTCCTGTTCATACAATTTAAATGCTTCGGTTCATCCACCATAAAAGGCGTCTCTAGGTTCTAAGGGAGAAAGTATGACATTTTGTTCCACAAATCTTTTCAAGTAGTCGTTTTCTTGAACTTCTCGGTCGAACTCGCATTCCCATTTAGCATATAGATGTAACCTTGACTTTCCAAATATCTCTTCTTCTGCTGCGTGCGCTGATGAAGATCACTCATGGTCATGCTATTGACTGGGTTTACTGTACTGGCACTATAACAATGTAAGTAGCCGTGCCAAAATTTTCCGTTGAACTCCAACACATATTTCCCGTTTTCGTTCTGGTAATACCCGTCCACTTAATAAGGTCCGATTTGTTTTTCCCCTCCATTTCTTGCATGTTTTATGTTGATTCCTTCTGTTGCCGATAGGTATTTGAGCCATTGCATTGCTTTTACAGAATGTTTTTCCTCTGGACGGTACCCTTGAGCTGGAATAATACCGATGGTATCTGGTTGGAGAAATTTCTGTCTGAATACCAAGTTGCATGCTGATGCTATAGTAATGCATTGTTGGAACGGATCTATTCCTTCCTGTCTGTCAGTGGATGTCATCTCTAGGAACAGTTGTCTGAACGTTAAGCAGGCTCTTCTCAACATATCCACGTCGGAGCGGCAGTAACTTAATAATTCTTTTTGAAAATCGAATTTTTGTTGGTAATTCGAAAAAGGTTGTTCTGTCTTTCGGTTTCATTCTGTCAGGTTAGTAAAACATCAGATCGGGTAAGTGGTTGAGTACGGTTGATTG
>MJUU01004523.1:113988-140111 GCA_002080025.1 Modiolus philippinarum | reverse complement strand
AGTAATTTGGAACAGCACAAAAATGAAGATAATGAGATACCCAAACATAAAGACCTGGGTTAGGGTTAGTTTTTAGATATAATTAGGTTGGTTAGTTAATGTCACGAAGAGATACGTTAGGGATTATAAGTTTAATAGATGACTAAATATCTTCCAGCGTCCCACCACTTTCACACCGCTACACTACCTTTGCGGTGCTCAACGTTCAAGACGCTGGAAGACGGCGCTGAAGACATTATACAAAATGAGAGGGATACCTGGGAAGAGGTCGGGCTTTAAACGTAAATCCAACTACAAATATGTCTAAGGGACGGATTAAGATATCCATATCACTATACAAATAAACGGAATGACAGTTATAACAAACAGAAATAGCTTTCAAAAACTGATAATTAATTAATCAAGACGATCGATAATTTCGGAGGGAAGTTTGGGGGAACTTTAGCATTGGCCTTATGGGCCCAAAGTGACGTGATACACTACTATCATTAATGTAAAGTTTTGATGAATTTGCTATCGTGGTTTCAGAGGAGTTGCTGAAAATGTAAAAGCTAACAGACGACAGAAAGGCAGACGAACAACGGACGCCAAGTGATGGCAATAGTTCACACTGACCCTTCCGGTCAGGTGAGCTGAAACCGAGCCAACAATTTTTCATGAAATTTCAATCAGTGGTTTAGGCAGGTGATCACCATATGGTTTCCATTGACCTAAAAGAGCTTAATTGACAAAGTCCAAAACATGTCAAAAATCTGTAATAAAGGGAATTATTGAAAAACAAAATGCGTAGTGCACATCTAGAATATGTAGTTTAAAGTAAGTGAGAACCGAACCGTCAATCAATAGAACGAGCAATCCATGGACAATGGCGACATCAAAAACACTGAGAAACAAGGACACCACTTGAGAACGTGACAAAAACGAAAAATGAAGACACACATACAGATCAACAACACGGACCCAATAAACCCTGAATAAAAAACCATGAATAAAGAAAATAAAACATGAATAAAAAAAAACCCACGAACTCCTGAATAAGTTTATGAAGTTCAATCAGTGGTTTAGGAGGATTAGTGGATACCAGGTGGTCACCATATGGTTTGCATCAAGCTAAAATGACTAAGTCCAAAACATGTCAAAATTCTGCAACAAATGGAATTATTGGAAAACAAAAACATAGTGCACATCTACAATATGTTATTAAGCTCCTGTATAAGTTTCATGAAATTCCTATCAGTGGTTTAGGAGGCGTACTGGATACCAGGTGATTACCATATGGTTTCCATTGAGCTAAAAGAGCTTAAATGACAAAGTCCAAAACATGTCAAAAATCTGTAAAAAATGAATTAGCCAGTGTGAGCTATTGCGATCACTTTGCGTCCGTCTGTCGTCCTTTTGCTTTTCACATTATCATCAACTCCTCTGAAACTACGGCAGCAAATTCATCCAGACTTTACAAGAATAATGTATGAAAGGTGCTTTACAAAAAAATGCCCATTTCGTTCCGATCCGACAAAACATAGCCGCCAGCATAGAACTTGTATTAAACATTCGACCCTATCTGAAAATATCATTTTTATCAACTTCAGAACTTAAGAAACGATTATGAAGGTTCCTACCATAGGGTCCATGTCCTTGAATAATAAAACGGGCTTCTAAGCTTTTTGAAAGCCCGGGGTGTTTTTATGTGGAGCCCAGGGCCAAGTGAGTAGCGCCCCACCCTTTGATTTGATTCCTAAGTCCTAGTGGTGAATCCCGAAGCCCTGTTATTTGAGCCCGGAGAACTGGTGTTGGAGCCCGAAGCCCTTGTGCGGTAACCCAGAGCTCCACGTTAAAAAAAGTTAAGAACCCGGAGCCTACGTTATTCCCCAAAGGTGCAGTGCTTTGTTGGGCACTTTCTGTATCTCGTTTCTGTACAGACTGGTTCTATTTACATACAAGATGACTGAAATATGTTTACCCTACAGGTTCCAACGCTTAATGTTCTCCGTTGAAATTGAGCAAGTTCCAATATTTATTCATTTCTTGTAAAGTTTGATTCAGTAGGTTTAAGATGTCCAGATCACCCAGAAACGTGTGAAAAGAAGAACAAACCTATGGCCACAGATCAGTACTAAAATTAGGTTCTTGTTCTTAAAAATAACAATTAAAAACTCAGGAAAATGTCAACTTTCCCGAGTTCTTATCGTTGTTTACGATTGTGTTTGGTCTTTTATTTGTGCTTTTTATTCTTGTGCAGTCCTTAGTGACTGTGTTTTGGGGTCATTGTAGGTGTTTTATTCTATATGTATATGGAAACCTTACCTGACGTTAGGTGAGCAAGGCATATCCAAATATTTATTGAAATAAAAATTCCCATGTTGATTTATCCTTAAAAGCTGTAACAATGTGGTTGGATTGTCACTTACTTACTGACAGAGATAAGATTGTAGGTTACAGATATCTGACACTGTAAAGAATGACGGGTTCTGATTATCTTAAAGCTTGGCCAAAAATTATAGACTATCAATGGAACTAAATTACTTTCTCATAGACAAATAAACGAAGGTTTTGTTTAAGAACTGATGTAGTGTAACTGAAAGGCAATTTTAAGACAATTTCCAATAGATCCAGAGTTCATTTTGGATATGAAGCACCAAATTCCACTCGACAACAGATTACACTTGCACCGAGATGGGTGGCATGTGCAGAGAAGATCATAATAACCCTTCAAAGTTGATCAGTTTAATTGGTTTTTGACATTGCTATTGTCGTTTGTTTGTTTCATTTGTGTGAAAATCTTCAGTTTTCTTTGTTCTTTGTCTGTCTGTTGTTTACGATAAAGAATGTTCATTTTTGGTATGCCATTCAGTATCATTTATTTATGTTTTATTTTTCCTGGTTGTTTTTGTTGTCTGTATACTGTTGTGTCATTACTGTAATGATTTGTTTGTACGTGTTAAAAGTCTTGTGTTCTGTTTTTTAGTTTTTCCATTGGGTTTTTGTTTTTGCAAGTCGTTAAATGCCATTTTTATTAGTATTTTAGACATACCGTGGCGGCCAGTTTTATTGATGGAAGAAGTGTCCAGAGAGAATAACCGACCTTGTATGGGTATGTAATTGACCACCGTATGTTATCAGTGATCTGGTTGTTTTCCTTGATGTTTCCGTTGCCTCCTACTGTTTTGCCATTAGTGTTGAGTTCTGCTCGTTGTCCTTGATTTTTCCGTTGCCTATATAATTCTTTGTTATTAATGTTGAATTCTGTTTAAATCCCAAGAATCGGTGTTCTGCATACAGCTTTTTAAGTAGTATTATGATAGCTTTATTCTTCCCTGTTGTTTCTTTTGTTAGTATACTGCTGTGTAATTACTACTCAGTTCTGGTAATTTGTTATTTATACTGCTGTGTCATTAGTGTTGAGTTCTGTCTGTTTTTCTTTGATGTTTCTGTTGTCTGTATACTGCTATGTCATAAGTGTTGAATTCTGTTTGTTTTCCTTGCTGTTTCTGTTGTCTGTATACCCCTGTGTCATTAGTGTTGAGTTCTGTCTGTTTTTCCTTGCTGTTTCTGTTGTCTGTATACCCCTGTGTCATTAGTGTTGAGTTTTGTTTGTTTTTCCTTGCTGTTTCTGTTGTCTGTATACCCCTGTGTCATTAGTGTTGAGTTTTGTTTGTTTTTCCTTTGATGTTTCTGTTGTCTGTATACTGCTGTGTCATAAGTGTTGAGTTCTGTTTGTTTTTCCTTGGTGTTTCTGTTGTCTGTATACTTCTGTGTCATTAGTGTTGAGTTCTGTTTGTTTTTCCTTGGTGTTTCTGTTGTCTGTATACTACTGCGTCATAAGTGTTGAGTGCTGTTTGTATTCTTTGGTGTTTCTGTTGTCTGTATACTACTGTGTCATTAGTGTTGAGTTTATTGTTTTCCTTGATGTTTTTGTTGTCTGTATACTTCTGTGTTATTAGTGTTGAGTTTATTGTTTTCCTTGATGTTTCTGTTGCCTGTATACTTCTGTGTTATTAGTGTTGAGCTTTGTTTGTTTGTTTGCTGTACTGGATTTGAATTTAATACAGGAATTGACATGTTTCACATTGCGGGTGTCTTACTAGAACCAGGAGATGCTTACGCTATAGGTGAACCTGATCTCACCCATCAGTGGCGGATCCAGACTTTCTGCTAAGAGGGGCCCGACCCATAATTTTTTCAAAAGGGGGGGGGGGGGGCGGAACCCAATTTTTTTAAAAAGCCCTAGGAATTTTAAACATTTTCCAACCTAAGGGGGGGGGCCGGGCCACCCTGCCCCCCCTAAATCCGCCACTGCCCATGGTTTTTGGGTCCATGTTGGTCGTATTTGTATGAGTGTATGGCTTCATTTTTGTTTTCTGAGCCATACTCATGTTATTTCTTTGCTTTTCAGATGTTGCCATCGTCCTTTGATGATTCTTTTAGACTGACGACTTGGTTCTCACCTACTTTTATACTGCTTTTTGGGGAGGTTGCTTTTGCTGTTGTTTGTATACTGCTATGTCATTAATGTTGAATTATGTTTGTGTTTCCTTCCTTTTTCTGTTGTCAAAATGACGTAAAAATGACAAAGTTCAACAACTAGGTATTTTTGGCATAAACTATCAATAAAGGGCTACGCCAAGCGCAGCATGATACGACCGCAGCATGTTGTCTACTGAAATTTGAACAAGTGTAATTTAAAAGTGCATATGGACACAGTTAAAAGCTTGACATCGAAATAGCTAGACAAAAACTAGAGAACATAAAAATCAGCCCCTTTGATCCCTGAAAGCCATGAAACTGTATGGGTTACGCTAAAACTGTTGACATACTATTGACAGCTTACATCAAGATGAATCCAAAGAAAAAAATCCCATCAAAATCCATAAAAAATAATGATTTTTCAAATAGTCAATTTTAGACTCTTTGACCAATTTAAGTTCGGAAACACCACATGACTTAGACTTTGTAGGATATGATCACCACATGACTGTGATTCTTTAGGATATGATCACCACATGACTTTGAATCTGTAGGATATGATAACCACATGACTTTGATTCTGTGGGATATGAGCACCACATGACTGTGATTTTGAAGGATATGATCAACACATGGATGAGATTTTGAAGGATATGATCACCACAAGACTATAATTTTGTAGGATATGATCATCACATGACAGTGATTTTGTAGGATATGATCACCACATAACTGTGATTTTGAAGGATATGATCACCACATGACTTTGATTCTGTTGGATATGATAAAAGCATGACTTTCAATTTGTAGAATATGACCACATGACTGATATTTGGAAGATATGATCACCACAGGACTGTGATTTTGTAGGATATGATCATCACATGACTTTGATTCTGTACGATATGACAAAAACATGACTTAAATTCTGTAGGACATAATAACCACTTGACTTTGATCCTGTAGGATATGATCACCACATGACTTTTATTTTGTAGAATATGATCACCACATGACTTTGATTCTGTAGGATAAGATAACCACATGACTTTGATTCTGTTAGATATGATAACCATATGACTGTGATTCTCTAGGATATGAACACCACATTACTGTGATTTTGTAGGATAAGATCACCACATGACTGATTTTGTAAAATATGATCACAACATGACTGTGATTCTGTAAGATATGATAACCACATGACTTCGATTCTGTAGGACAAGATAACCACAGGACTTTGTTTCTGTAGGATATGATCACCACATGACTGTGATTTTGTAGGATATGAAAACCACATGACTGTGATCCTGTAGGATATGATCACCACATGACTGTGATCCTCTAAGATATGAACACCACATTACTCTGATTTTGTAGGATATGATCACCGCATGACTGATTTTGTAGATTATGATCACCACATGACTTTGATTCTGAAGGATATGATCACCACATGACTTTGATTCTGTAGGATATGATCACCACATGACTGTGATTCTGTAGGATATGATCACCACATGACTGATTTTGTAAAATATGATCACAACATGACTGTGATTCTGTAAGTTATGATAACCACATGACTTCGATTCTGTAGGACAAGATAACCACAGGACTTTGTTTCTGTAGGATATGATCACCACATGACTGTGATTTTGTAGGATATGAAAACCACATGACTGTGATCCTGTAGGATATGATCACCACATGACTGTGATCCTCTAAGATATGAACACCACATTACTCTGATTTTGTAGAATATGATCACCACATTACTGTGATTTTGTAGGATAAGATAACCACATGACTGTGATTTTGTAGGATAAGATAACAACATGATTTTGATTCTGTAGGATATGACTTTGATTTGCAGGATATGACAACCACATGACTATGATTCTGTAGGATATGATCACCCAATGACTGATTCTGTGAATTATGATCACTACATGACTGATTTTGTAGGATATGATCACCACATGACTTTGATTCTGTAGGATAAGGTAACCACATGACTTTGATTCTGTTGGATATGATAACCACATGACTGTGATACTTTAGGATATGATCACCACATGACTTTGATTCTGTAGGATATGATCACCACATGACTGTGATTTTGTAGGATATGAAAACCACATTACTATGATTCTGTAGGATATGACAACCACATGACTTTGATTCTGTAGGATATGACAACCACATGACTGTGATCCTGTAGGATATGGTCACCACATGACTTTGATTCTGTAGGATATGATTACCATATGACTGTGATCCTGTAGGATATGATCACCAAATGACTTTTATTTTGTAGAATATGATCACCACATGACTTTGATTCTGTAGGATAAGATAACCACATGACTTTGATTCTGTTGGATATGATAACCACATGACTGTGATCCTCTAGGATATGAACACCACATTACTGTGATTTTGTAGGATAAGATAACCACATGACTGTGATTTTGTAGGATAAGATAACCACATGACTTTGATTCTGTAGGATATGACTTTGATTTGCAGGATATGACAACCACATGACTATGATTCTGTAGGATATGATCACCCAATGACTGATTCTGTAGGATATAATCACTACATGACTGATTTTGTAGGATATAATCACCACATGCCTTTGATCCTTTAGGATATAATCACCACATGACTTTGATTCTGTAGGATATGGTCACCACATGACTGATTTGTAGGATATGACAACCATATGACTGTAATTTTGTAGGATATGACAACATTACTGTGATTTTGTAGGATATGACAACCACATGACTGTGATTTTCTGGGATATGACAACATGACTTTGATTCTGTAGGATTTGACAACCACATGACTGATTTTGTAGGATATGATCACCACATGACTTTGATTCTGTAGGACAAGATAATCTTATGACTTAGATTCTGTAGGATATGATCACCACATGACTGTGATTTTGTAGGATATGAAAACCACATGACTATGATTCTGTAGGATATGATCACCACATGACTTTGATTCTGTCGGATAAGACATCCACATGACTGTGATCCTGCAGGATATGATCACTACATGACTTTGATTCTGTAGGATATGATCACCACATGACTTTTATTTTGTAGAATATGATCACCACATGACTTTGATTCTGTAAGATAAGATAACCACATGACTTTGATTCTGTTGGATATGATAACCACATGACTGTGATCCTCTATGATATGAACACCACATAACTGTGATTTTGTAGGATAAGATAACCACATGACTGTGATTTTGTAGGATAAGATAACCACATGACTTTGATTCTGTAGGATATGACTTTGATTTGCAGGATATGACAACCACATGACTATGATTTTGTAGGATATGATCACCGCATGACTGATTCTGTAGGATATAATCACTAGATGATTGATTTTGTAGGATATGATCACCACGTGACTTTGATTCTGTAGGATAAGATAACCACATGACTTTGATTCTATTGGATATGATAACCACATGACTGTGTTCCTTAAGGATATGATCACCACATGACTGTGATTTTGTAGGATATGACAACCATATGACTGTGATTTTGTAGGAAATGACAACCACATGACTGTGATTTTGTAGGAAATGACAACCACATGACTGTGATTTTGTAGGATATGACAACCACATGACTGATTTTGTAGGATATGACATCCACATGACTGTGATTTTGTAGGATATTACAACCACATGACTTTGATTTTGTAGGATTTGACAACCACATGACTGTGATTTTGTAGGAGATGATCACCACATGACTTTGATTCTCTAGGATATGATCACCACATGACTTTGATTCTGTTGGATATGACAACCACATGACTATGATTCTGTAGGATATGATCACCACATGACTTTGATTCTGTAAGATTGATCACCACATGACTGTAATTTTGTAGGATATGAAAACCACATGACTATGATTCTGTAGGATATGACAACCACATGACTTTGATTCTGTAGGATATGACAACCACATGACTGTGATCCTATGAGATATGATCACCACATGACTGTGATCCTGTAGGATATGATCACCACATGACTTTTATTTTGTAGAATATGATCACCACATGACTTTGATTCTGTAGGATAAGATAACCACATGACTTTGATTCTGTTGGATATGATAACCATATGACTGTGATCCTCTAGGATATGAACACCACATTACTGTGATTTTGTAGGATAAGATAACCACATGACTGTGATTTTGTAGGATAAGATAACCACATGACTTTGATTCTGTAGGATATGACTGATTTGCAGGATATGACAACCACATGACTATGATTCTGTAGGATATGATCACCCAATGACTGACTCTGTAGGATATGATCACCCAATGACTGACTCTGTAGGATATAATCACTACACGGCTGATTTTGTAGGATATGATCACCACATGACTTTGATTCTGTAGGAAAAGATAACCACATGACTTTGATTCTATTGGATATGATAAACACATGACTGTGATCCTTTAGGATATGATCACCACATGACTTTGATTCTGTAGGATATGATCACCCAATGACTGACTCTGTAGGATATGATCACTACATGGCTGATTTTGTAGGATATGATCACCACATGACTTTGATTCTGTAGGATAAGATAACCACATGACTTTGATTCTATTGGATATGATAACCACATGACTGTGATCCTTTAGGATATGATCACCACATGACTTTGATTCTGTAGGATATGATCACCAAAAGACTGTGATTTTGTAGGATATGACAACCATATGACTGTGATTTTGTAGGATATGACAACCACATGATTGTGATTTTGTAGGATATGACAACCACATGACTGTAATTTTGTAGGATATGACAACCACATGACTTTGATTCTGTAGGATTTGACAACCACATGACTGTGGTTTTGTAGGATATGATCACCACATGACTTTGATTCTGTAGGATATGATCATCACATGACTGTGATTTTGTAGGATATGAACACCACATTACTGTGATTTTGTAGGATAAGATAACCACATGACTGATTCTGTAGGATATGATCACCACATGACTGTGATTCTGTAGGATATGATCAAATGACTGATTTTGTAGGATATGATCAAATGACTGTGATTTTGTAGGATATGACAAAAACATGACTGTGATTCTTTAGGATATGATAACCATGTGAGTGATTTGCAGGATATGTTATTCTCACTTTTGAGACACTTCAATTCCTGTTTTTAGCAGTGTGAGATTTTCTGTCTCACACCAGCCCATGTGAGACAGCCTTGTGCATACTATGACGTCATTGACGTCATGGTGGAGTCGCTAAGTAATGGCAGATGGTAAGGACAACATGATCGCACCGAAAGACGTTTTCATGAACAAAAAGTAAGAAAAATAATCGAACACCGTTGACATTGCAAGATTTAGAAATCTCAGACACCCAAGGGTAAGATTTCAATTGTTCTCTACCTCGGCAAAGCCTCGGTAAACAAATATTGAAATCTTACCCTTGGGTGTCTAAGATTTCTTGATCTTGCACTATTACCGGTGTTGATATGTTAAAACACATGAATGAGATTTTGTAGGATATGACAATCACATGACTGAATATGTTGGATATGAAAAGTCACATGACTGAATCTGTTGGATATGACAAGTCACCTTACTGAATCTGTTAGATATGACAGTAACAGGACAGTGACAATGTCAGACGTGACTGGTTATATTGAACATAATCACATGCCAAAGATTCTGTTGGATATAACAATCACATGAATGTGATTCTGTTAAAATGTAAAAATGATAACCCAATGGCCTTGATTCTGGAGGATATGACACTCACATGACTGTGACACTGTTGATTATGACAATCACATATATGATATCATATGGGGGTAATAACAAAATTACTGAACAAATTGGTCAAGAGCCAAAGTCCTTGAGACAAAAAGACAAATCAGGTTGAAACCACCTGAAAAATTGTCGACCGCAATGGTCCTGACTTGGTACAGGTATTTCAAAAGAAATGGTGGGTTAAACTGGTTTGATGACATGCCAAACCAGATATGATAAACACATGAATATTATTTGCTCAAAATCATAACTGTTATTCTAGAATCAGTGTACCTATGCTTTGGCATCGAACAATTTCAATTAATTAGAGAATTCAAAAAATATGCGACTGTATTTTATATTTATTTTACCAAACGTAACATAAAAGAACACCTTATAATCAAAATAATAACATAACGTAACAAAAAAGAACACCTTATAATCAAAATACATAAAGAACATTAAGAGGTGACAGCATTTCTTTTATTCACATGTAGGCAAGAACTAGAGGCTCACATGAGCCTGTATTGCTCACCTGGTGACCTGGTTTTATTCATTGTCACAAAAGACATTCATACTATAAATCAGTTCACCAGGTGTTACAGTTTCAATCTTGGACGAGGTAACAAGAGGCTCTCAAGAGCCTGTATCGCTCAACTGGGTCCTATGCAGCACTGTAATTCCAAATTGATGGTCCATCTTTGGTGGTGTATGTACATAAAAATAAGAAACTTTTTATAAAATTGAATTAAAATTGTTCAAGCAGTTTCAGAGAAGATTTCTGAATGCAGTTTCCAATCTTAAAGGGCCTATGTTAATCTACGTTCCCTGCTGGCATCTATTTAACATAAAACTTTGAAGAGAGCCACCCAAGGACTATCATATCAAAACTCTACTGTTCAAGGAGTTTCAGAGCAGAAGATCTTTTTATGCATTTCCCATTGGGTCCTATGTTATAATTTTGCCACTAGTGGCCATGTCAGAAGACGGATCAGCACCAAAGTAACAAACTTGGTCAAAATCTCACAAGTTTCATTTATGCAACGTTTAATTTGAATCCATTCAGTGGTTTTCTATTATATCTTTGTGTGCATTTTCCCTTAGGTTATAATTCATTGCTGGAGGCTATATTGGATGATGGATTAGCACTGAAGAAACAACACTTGGTCAGCTTCTCATAAGCATCATTTATGCAAAGTTTGGTTTAAATCTATTCGGTAGTTCTCTAGAAGATCTTTGTGCACATTTCCCATAGGGGCTAATGCTGTGGGTCATATACAATGACAGATCGGCACCTAAGTAAAAATACTTAGTCAGCATCTCATAAGCATTATCAATGCCAAGTATGGGTTTAAGCAATTCAGTGGTTCTCAAAAAGAAGTTCTTTGTATGCATTTTACCACTGGGTAAAATGTTAAAATTTAGTTCCCAGCTGGCGGCCATGTCATATGACGGATCAGCACCAAAGTAGTAACACTTGGTCAGTACCTCATAAGCATCATTCATGCCAAGTTTGGTTCAAATCCATTCATTTGTCCTCAAGAAGTTCTTTGTATGCATTTTCCGATAGGGTCCAATGTTGAAATTAAGATCCCCGCTGGCGGCCATGTTGTATGACGGATCAGCACCAAAGTCACAACACTTGGTCAGCACCTCATCAGCATCATTCATGCCAAGTTTGGTTCAAATCCATTAGGTGGTTCTCAAGAAGTTCTTGGATGAATTTTCCTATTAGGTCAAATAGTAAACTAAGTTCCCCACTGGCGGCCATCTTGGAAGAGGTCGGAAAACTTGAACATGTTCAATACAATATAGTCCTTAACATGCTGAACATTTTTGCAATTTAAACTTGACCTCTATCTCAAAGCGTTTTTGAAATATAGGACAAAAAGTAAAAAATCACGAAAAATTTGACAAATAAAGGGCCACAACTCATATATATGTACTTAGATTTTCTTCAAAATTTCCATGTGGGTAGATCTTAACATGCTGAACATTTTTGCAATTTAAACTTAACCTCTATCTGTTATAGTTTTTTTAATAAAAAATAAAAAACACCAAAATTTTGAAAATTTTATGGAAAAAGGGCAACAACTCTTAGACGGGTCATCAGATTTCTTCAAAATTTCAGCATGGGTAGATCTTCTCATGTTGATCATTTTTAAATTATGTCAGATTTTTTATATCTATAACAGTTTTTGAGTTATTTGCCAAAAACTGTAATTTACCCCTATGTTTTATTTTTAGTAACGGCAGCCATGTTGTTTGACCTAAGACATAAAAATAACAAATTTGAAACTAGATACCCTAGTGATGATTCAATTAAAGTTTGCTTCCATTTGACCCAGTGGTTTCAGAGGAGAAGGTTTTTGAAAGTGAGCTAACGAAAGACAGACAGATGACGGACGCAAAGTGATCGCAATAGCTCACCCTGGCATAGCCAGGTGAGCTAAAAACATAAAAATCACAAACTTTGAAAAGGACCACAAAAAGACAATTGTAACCAGTTTAGTTCCAATTGCCTAAGTAAGTTCAGAGGAGAAGACAGTTGAATGCATTTCTCATAGGGTCCCTTTGTTAAGCTATGTTCCATGCTGTCAGCCATCTTGGATGAGGTATGAACATAAAAATCACAAACTTTAAAGCAGACCACCCAAGGACTATTGTGACCAAGTTTGGTTCAATCTGGCTTGGTAGTTTCAAAGGAGAAGATCTTTGAATGCTTTTCCCATAGGGTCCCTATGTTAAACTATGTTCCCTGCTGGCGGCCATCTTGAATGAGGGACGAACATAAAAATCACAAAATTTCAAGGGCACCTACTTAAGACTATTGTGACCAAGTTTGGTTCCAGTTGGCTCAGTAGTTCCGGGAAGAAGATCTTTGAATACATTTCCCATAGGGTTTTATAATTAACTTTATCCCGTGCAGGTGACCATCTTGGATGAGGTACAAACATAAAATCAAACTTTAAAGGGGACCAGCCAAGGACAATTGTATATAAGTTTGGTTCCAATTGGCTTAGTAGCTTCATAGGAGAAGACAGTTGAATGCATTACCCATAGGGTCCCTATGTTAAACTATGTTCCACACTGGCAGCCATCTTGGATAAAGTGCGAACGTAAAAAAAATGACGAACTTTAAAGGGGACCACCCAAGGACAATTGTGACCAAGTTTAGTTCAATTTAGCTTGGTAGTTTCAGAAGAGAAGATCTTTGAATGCATTTCCCATAGGGTCCCTATGTTAAACTATGTTCCCCGCTGGCGCCTATCTTGGATGAGGTACCACAAAAATCACAAGCTTTAAAGGGGACCACCTGAGGACTATTGTCACAAAATTTGGTTCCCATTGGCTCAGTGGTTTCAGAGGAGAAGATCTTTGAATGTATATCCTACAAGGTCCTATAATAAACTATGTTCAATAGTGGGCGCCATCTTGGATGAATTGTGAACCTGCTGGACACATGTAGAAATTGTGGTCCTTGAAAAGTTCAACACTTTTGCAATTCACATTTAACCTCTATCTCAAACAGTTTTTGAAATAACAGTGAAAATGTTGAAAAATCTTGAAAATTCAAAGAAAAAAGAGTCCATAACTCCTATATCTTCAAAATTGCAGGACATGTAGATCTTACTATGCTGACCATTTTGTATTTAAAACTTTACTTCTATCTTCTACCATTTTCAATATATAAGACTAAAAGTAACAAAAAATTTTGTGGAAAAGGGACAATAACTCCAAGACGAGTTTTTGGACATTCTCAGGGCGGGTAGATCTTAGCATACTGATCATTCTAACCTCATCAGATTTTTGACATCTGTAACAATTTTCAAGCAATTTGCAAAAAACAGCAATTTAACCCTATGTACTATTTTTAGTAACAGCGGCCATGTTGTTTGGTCTATGGACATAAAAATCACTAACTTGAAAGTGCATACCCTGGTGATGATTCAGGCAAAGTTTAATTAGTATTGGTAAAGTAGTTTCTAAGAGAAGATCTTTGAGTAAAAGTTAACGGATGGACGGATGTCGGACGGACAACGTATGACAGATGCCAAGTGATAGCCAAGTGAGCTAAAAAAATATGACACTTTTTGTTTAAAAATTTACATTACAGGCAAAACAATCTGTATCTTAACTCTAGTAGTTCTTTTTTTATCATCTGAATAAAACTTGTTCATTGGACATTGTTCATGGTCCACACTTGGTAGTTTTCAAATATATACAAGATCCTACTTATGTCTATACGACTGGTGTATTCCCCTTCAAAGATAGCTTTAAAAAAATGGAACTGGTAAAAACAACTGACAAATTATACAATATACCTCAAATAAATATCAACATTAAGAATATTAACATAATATCACAGATCATATCTAAAGTAAAATAAAAATATCACAGACTATATAAAAAGAAAAATATTAATATTACAGACCATATATTAAGTAAAATATAAATATCAAAGATGATATATGAATAAAGGAATATACAGATCAAAGCATGGTACAACAGCATCACATACAACAGGTGTAGATTTGGACAATGTATTGATAAAAAATGACTATGAAGATAAAAAATTTTGAACAATGCAGATTTGACCCATTTAACCCTTTATAGCTCAGAAATGGTGAAACCTTTTTATTATAATATACTTCAAAATCACTCAGTACAATCCAAATAAATTTCCATAATAAATTGCAGGTCTTAAGACTTGTGTCCCCTGCACTGTTGTTGCAAACACAAATTAACAGAAAGTAGATGTCCAACAGACCTGAATATGATACACACAATATGAAATCCTATACTAAAGTCACATACAAAATCCAAGTGAATGTGATTAGTAGTAGCCGAGAAAAGTGTTACAAAAATTTCTGCCATTGACATATTGTTGAAAATATTCCACATCAGTAAACAGGAGGAAGATGTCTGACCAACCTGAATTAGATAAGTGCAATACAAACCCTATACTAAAGTCACATACAAAATTTAAAGCAGGTGCGATTTGCAGTTGGTAAGAAAAATGATAGATCTGAAGTTGATAAGCGCAGTATGGAATCTCAAACATACAAAATGTCAAGAGGCTGTGATTTGTAGATGATGAGAAAAGTGTTACAAAATTTTTTACCATTGACAGTACTTGTTGAAAATGTTTACCATTGACAGTACTTGTTGAAAATTTTTTCCCATTGACAGTACTTGTTGAAAATTTTTACCCTTTATAGTACTTGTTGAAAATATTCAAAGTCAGTAAACAGGAAGTAGATGTTCNGTTTGTAATCCAATCAGAGGAGGTTGTACATTGTAGTGTCATGAAGTTAAATTTTAATATCCATGTCAAATAGATTTTAAATATGTAAACAACAATGATCTGTTTTTTATATGGAAAAAATAATGACTCCATCTTGATAAACTTATACATATAACATCTGACAGCTGTTCATGACATCACATGATTGCTAGATGACTTTGGAGTAAAATTATGTAACATCTCTTGAATATTGGTAGATTAATTCACTTGTATAGTACAGGAATGTACATTTGGAAGCCACTAGACATTCAGAAAATTATTTTAAAGAAAAATTAGGAAAATTGATAGGGAACTGTAACTGCCTTGACTGCAAATTGATACAGTATGCCCATTGCTTTTTGCAGTTGGAGATACATACACCCTTTGACCTCTGAATTTGGGGTACAGAGTATTTTTAGGTATTGCACAACCCTATCAGTATTTTAAAGGACTTTGGTGATTGGCGACAAATACTTGCAAATATAGGAATTTCACACTTGCATAATACATGTCAAAATACAAACTGACAACTGACAACTGACAAATTATACAATATACCTCAAATAAATATCAATATTAAGAATATTAACATAATATCACAGATCATATCTAAAGTAAAATAAAAATATCACAGACTATATAAAAAGAAAAATATTGATATTACAGACCATATATTAAGTAAAATATAAATATCACAGATGATATATGAATAAAGGAATATACAGATCAAAGCATGGTAAAACAGCATCACATACAACAGGTGTAGATTTGGACTATGAAGATAAAAAAATTTGAACAATGCAGATTTGACCCATTTAACCCTTTATAGCTCAGAAATGGTGAAACCTTTATAATATACTTCAAAATCACTGAGTACAATCCAAATAAATTTCCATAATAAATTGTGAGTCTTAAGACTTGTGTCCCCTGCACTGTTGTTGCAAACACAAATTAACAGAAAGTAGATGTCCAACAGACCTGAATATGATATGTGCAATATGAAATCCTATACTAAAGTCACATACAAAATCTACAAAATCTAAGTGAATGTGATTAGTAGTTGCTGAGAAAAGTGTTACAAAAATTTCTGCCATTGACATATTGTTGAAAATATTCCACGTCAGTAAACAGGAGGAAGATGTCTGACCAACCTGAATTAGATAAGTGCAATACAAACCCTACACTAAAGTCACATACAAAATTTAAAGCGGGTATGATTTGCAGTTGGTAAGAAAAATGATAGATCTGAAGTTGATAAGCGTAATATGGAATCTCAAACATACAAAATGTCAAGAGGCTGTGATTTGTAGATGATGAGAAAAGTGTTACAAAATTTTTTACCATTGACAGTACTTGTTGAAAATGTTTACCATTGACAGTACTTGTTGAAAATTTTTACCATTGACAGTACTTGTTGAAAATTTTTACCCTTTACAGTACTTGTTGAAAATATTCAAAGTCAGTAAACAGGAAGTAGATGTTCAACAGAAATGAATTTGAAAAGCGCAATATATATCTAAAGTTTTTACCATTTACAGTACTTGTTGAAGTATTCGAAGTCGGTATACAGGAAGTAGATGTCCGAAAGACCGAAAATCCATAAGCGCAATAGAACCCCATACTAAAGACATATACAAAATTTAAAAGACTGTGATTTGTGGTTGCTAGGCAAAGTGTAATGAAAATTTTTACAATTGGCTGTTCTTGTTGAAAATACTCAAAGTCAGTAAACAGGAAGTAGATGTCCAACAGATCTGAATTCAAAAAGCGCAATAAAGAACCCCATACTGAGGTCACATACAAAATTTCAAGTGGCTGTGATTTGTAGTTACTGAAAAATGTGTTACGTAAAAGTGGGACAGACAAGGACAACAACGATGACTATTTTAACCAAGTTTGGTTCCAATTGGCTCAGTGGTTATCTTTGCATTTCCCAAGAAATGGAAAATACTCACCCACCAGACTTTAGCCATATGAGCTAAAACTAAATGTAATAATCCTTTAAGGTCATGTTTCCATTGTAAACATTTTTAAACTACAATTTCCTCTTGAATTCTTTGAGGCATAACTCCCTCAGGACCTCTTGGATATCTGTAAACAAGTCAAAATATGGAGACAGTATGTAGTTCCGTTCATAAATTATCAGTCGGAACCCTATAATTCACAAAATTTCTAAGTTTCAAGGGGCATAACTCCAGGACCCCTTGGATATCTGAGCCCATAATTAAAATTGACCTGGACTGGGTTGCACAAAGCTCTATCAAAACTAGTAGTCTATCAAACTAGAATACTGACAAAGCCAGAAAGGGCCCCGCCCCCTTGCATGTCCCAAAAACCTGTTTGAGAACTTCATGGAAATCATAAAACAATATTTGAGGAAAAACATTAATAACAAAATCCTTAGTTATTGTAGTATTGTGTATCAAAATCATATAAATCCCTGAAGGCAATCTTAATTTATTGTACAACATAGAGCTAATAATTCTCAAAATATGCACTTTTTCATATAAAAATTAATTTTTTCCCTCAAAATTGTTTTCAAATTTTCCTCAAAAATGAAAAGGAGCTTCCTTTAGTCAAGTTCAACTTTGAGTATCAAAATCATTAAAATCCCTGAAGGCAATTTTAAGTTATCATACAACATAGAGCTAATTCTCAAAATATGCACTTTTTCATAAAAAAAAAAGTTTTTTCCAAAAAATCAGTTTCCAATTTCCTAAAA
Organism: Modiolus philippinarum; assembly: GCA_002080025.1. Lineage (NCBI taxonomy): Eukaryota > Metazoa > Mollusca > Bivalvia > Mytilida > Modiolidae > Modiolus > Modiolus philippinarum. The sequence goes on along the minus strand of MJUU01004523.1, from coordinate 121,786 downwards.
AACGAAAGGGAGCTTCCTTTGGTCAAGTTCAACCTTGATTATCAAAACCATTAAAATCCATGACGGCAATCTTAAGTTATCATACGACATAAGGCTAATTCTCAAAATATGCACTTTTTCATATAAAAACAAAGTTTTTTCCCAAAAATCATTTTCCGATTTTTTTCAAAAACAAAAGGGAGCTTCCTTTGGTCAAGTTCAAGCTTGAGTATCAAAATCATTAAAATCCCTAAGGCAATCTTGAGTTATCGTACGACATAGAAAACGCTGACGGACAGACGGACAGGCTGATTACTATAGGGCGCCGCCATTTCATGGCGGGGCCCTAATAATTAGTTGAAAATGTTAAAGCTAAATAGACTATTAAATATTTAATAGTCTATTAACTTTTGTGCAACCCAGTCCTGGGTTTTGTAGTAAACAATTTTCATACCAAGTTTGAAGACTGTATGTTGATTCTTTCAATAGGTATCAGTCAGAAACCCTAAAATTCACAAAAAAATTTCAAAGTTTCAAGGGGCATAACTCCAGAACCTCTTAGACCTCTGAACCCAAAACTAGATCATGTCGAAACTACTGTTTTCAGAAGGGCCAGCAATTTTGATCCTGAAACTCAGGACAAAAGTTAAATTGAAATAAGTGTGGATTCAGATTCTGTTTGACAAACTAATGAGTTGATATGATAATTTGCTGAAGATAGTGATTTTACCATATCATATAATTTCTAAGTTTCAGATGAACAATCAAATTATTCCCACTGATAGAAGTAAAACAAATCCTTGACAAAAATTTGGTTTGTAGTTAAAAATCCCAGTATTGGGAAACAGGAAGTGGACACTCGACAAACTTGCAAATCTTTTACACAACGCAACTCATAATTTCTAAGCTTGAGACAAAATTTCAAAAACATTCCCGCTGATACATGCTGAGAAATCTTTGATGAAAATTTGGTTTATAGTTAAAAAATTGAAGTATCAGCAAACAGGAAGTGGACATCCGACAAACTTGAAAATCGCTTACACAATACAACTCATCATTTCCAAGCTTAACAACAAATTTCAAATCATTCCCACAAATACAAGCCGTGAAATCTTTGACGAAAAAAATTATTGACAGACAGATGAACGGACGGACGTATGGAGGGACAGTCGGATGGACAAAGTGAAAACTATAGGGCCCTAATTAAGCTTGACCCAAGTTTTGTAGTAAACTTACATACCAAGTTTGAAGACAGTATGTTATTTTGTTTAAATGTTATCAGCCAGAGACCCTAAAATTCACTATATTTCAAAGTTTCAAGGGGCATAACTCCAGAACCTCTTAGACCTCTGAACCCAAAATTAAACTTGACCCGAGTTTTGTAGTAAACAACTTACATAGCAAGTTTGAAGACAGTATGTAAAAGTTAACAGTCAGAAACCTTAAAATTCACAAAATTTGAAGACTGTATGTTGTTTCTTTCAATAGGTATCAGTCGGAAACCCTAAAATTCACAAAGTTTCAAAGTTTAAAGGGGCATAACTCCAGAACCCCTTGGACCTCTGAACCCGGAATTGAACTTGGCCTGTGTTCTGTGGGAAACAACTTACATACCAAGTTTGAAGACAGTATACTATTTCATTTAAAAGTTATCAGCCAGAAACCTTAAAAATCACAAAATTTCAAAGTTTCAAGGGGCATAACTCCAGAACCCCTTGGACCTCTGGACCCGAAATCCAAATTGGCCTGAGTTTTGTGGTTTTGAAGACAGTATATTATTTTGTTCACAAGTTATCAGTCGGAAACCTTCAGGGAACAGACAGACTGACACGCAGATGGACGGACAGACGGACACACACATGACTGAGGGTATCATATAATACCTCGCCACTATGTGTGGAGGGGAATAAAAAGTACAAAAATGTACTAGAATGTAGTGACATGACAAAAATCTAAGTTTCATTCCAGGAACATGTCAAATGGTAACAACCATCACAGTTATTTCAATAATATAAAGAATGCTCATTGATAAGACCCGAAGCAAGCTTCTACCAAAAAATACAAAACTTATAAGAAAATTTGAAATACAAATGTATGTTTACATTTAGAAACTGTGTAATATTTTGTGTACAGTCTGACTTCTTTTCATGTTTAACATAAACACAAAAATATAAAATATTTTATAACAGATGAAAAGTATCTTCTAAAACGTGTTTTCAAACTTCCAAAGATATTTTTGTATTTTTTCTGACAACTGACCATATTTTAGGTTTGTAAACCGACATTATTTATCAGGAAACATCACTAACAATGCTTAATGTCTGTATCTCCAAATAACTGATCAGCTAACATTATATTGACAATTCTGACTATTTTTTAGCTTGGTATTCTGGTGCTTTTCTCTCACTGCATCTTGGATGTCAGATATCTTGGCATCAACTGTATCAAATCTAAGCAGCATCTCTCCAGTTTGTACAGCACGTCTTTGCAGACCTGATATTTGGTCTAATAGATACAACTGAAAAAACAAAGGCATGAAAATAACTAAAGGACACACAGAGGCTGATCTAAAACTTCTTAAACTCACATGACAAAATTCCTTGCAATGTTTAAGGATATAGGACCTTTATCACAGTAAGATATCAAGTGAGCCCTCCAAGGCAAACCTGATATGTTAAAAACCAAAGGCACTATATTCTGTTTATCAGGAATTTCCAAATATTGCAATTCCTTAGTTAAATTTGAAAAAAAGATTAAGTGAACTCTTTCTTTGGCAAATAATTCTTGTGATCTGTATTGTGCACAATTCTTGTTGACGTCAGGGTACTGAGACGTCACATCCTTCTGTCGTTAGTTTGAACAGGACATGTCACATCATTTTGTTTTCGTTAGAAATTATGTAACAAATAACAAAGGATAGGCTCATTCAACTGATATACTATGCTGTAACATCGCAAGTGTCTTTCGCTTCAATAGGACATAATTTGAGAAGATAAATTTATCAAACATATAGACTGTCATTAAGTATGGCACATTTCTTCACCTTTCTTGTCACTGAATACACCCTGCATAATTCAGTATTGTAGGGGTTTGCAGTAACAGGGAAGATGACTCTTTGTCTCCATTTAAAATCAGACGAAGCAAACTATCAGTTAGCGAAGAAATGTATTCCGATTGGATTAATGCCCTACATGATGTTTTTATTGCAGTATCAAGGATTGAATTTTTCAGAAATACGATTTTTTTAAAAAGACGAACAATTTCAAAATTGTTTAATGTCTGAATTCACGAATAATTTTCATTCATGAGTTGACTTTTAATTCAGTTTAATGCGCATCCCTTTGGTTCGCTCATATCATCTGACGTATTGACCAAATAAATTTTTGATATAGTCCACTATGGTACTAAATATGGAATATAGGACATTTTGTTTTTGATACAGACTTTATCACAGCCAGTATCAAGTGAACCCGTTAGGGCGAGCTTGATGTGTTACGCCGTGATGAAGTCCATACCAAAAACAAAATGTCCTATATTTCTTTTATCGGTAATTCACGAAATGACAAATAAAACTGCATATTAAGTGGAAAAAAGCTGAAATTTCTATTTTAGCACATTTAATCTATTGATAGTTGCAATATTTTTTATGGATTCTTCATTCAACGTAAGTTAACATGTATGAACACAACAAATAGTACAAAATATGACGTCAGCATAGCAATCCGCACGTGACGCCTTCACAGTGACCTAATAATTTCGTGATAATGTCCAGTTCGCTGATACTGAGATTATCAGTCTCTGTAGATCAAAGGAAATTCATACAAATTACCGATAAAGGACTTTATTCGTAAGTACGCATCAAAGGAAACAAATATAAATTACCGATAAAAATTAATATCCAACCCATATTTGCTTTAAATGAGCTTATTAAAAAAACATTCCAATAAACAAAGCCTCTTATCTTCATATCACAAGCAATACTAGCATTGGTTTTTCTGTTTTCATCTCTGTATATCAAATTGCTTCAATATCATACCAAAACAGAATGACAAATCCTGCCTTACACTTTCACCTCATCAACACCACCAACTGATGATAATTAAAAATCTCATTTGGAAAAAGTATGTCTATAATTAAAAATCTCATTTGGTTTACCATTTCAGTTATTTTCTGATCATGGTTTTCTGACATAAGGAAACTTAACCTAATGTTGTACCTTACCGATAATACACAATGTTATATATGAAGAAAATCTGATGAAAACACTTACATGTTCCCATGTACAGAATGTCCTTTGTATTCCATGAAGTCTCTTCAGTACATGTTTAGTAATCTGACATTTGGACTGGCATTTGTCATTGAATAGTACCACAACATCCCTCAATACTGTATACTTGTAACCATTCACTGATACATAGGGAATCATGAATCCTTCATGTATTATAACTCCACTGTTAGTTTCTCCTGACTCCTCATAATCTGGTATATGTCTGGTTTGCAAAATATAAAACAAAATTAGTGAAAAGATCCTCGAAGGATGGCATGTCTCGCTAAATTTCGAGATCATGTAAGGCTGAAATTTGCCAATTCAAAAATGTCTCAAATAATACAACTATACATACTAAGGCCCTGTGTCAAGTAATATCAACCAGAGGCTCACCTGAGCCTGTATCATCCACCTGGCAACCTTCAGCCTCTGGGCAAAATGTAAACATAGGTCATCAATGATTACAATGTTAGCCTCATTATATGGCACTCTGCTACAGTAACCCAATTTTTACCTGGATGTTGATCTACCATCAGAGATTATGTGTAATATGATCCTAATATCTATAATAATGGAGACCTGAACTAATAAAAAAACTTGAATGTAAGTTGATCAAGCTGAAAATATAGGTAACTAGAGGCTCACATGAGCCTGTATCGCTCACCTGGTCGCTGGTTTTATTCATTGTCACATTCATACTATAAATCAGTTCAGCAGATGTTACATTTTCATTCTTGGATGAGGTACAAACTAAAAATCACAAACCTTGGGAGGGATCACCCAAAAACAATTGTAACCAAGTTTGGTTCCAATTGGCTCAGTAGGTTCAGAGGAGAAGACATTTGAATGCATTTCCCATAGAGTTACTATGTTAAACTATGTTCCACGCTGGTGGCCATCTTGGATGAGGTAAGAACGTAAAAATCACAAACTTTACAGGGGACCACCCAAGGACTATTGTGACCAAGTTTGGTTCAATTTGGCTTGGTAGTTTCAGAAGAGAAGATCTCTGGATGCATTTCCCATAGGGTCCCTATGTTAAACTATGTTCCCTGCTGGCGGCCATCTTGAATGAGGTATGAACATAAAAATCACAAACTTTGAAGGAAAATATCTAAAGACAATTGTAACGAAGTTTGGTTCCAATTGGCTCAGTGGGGTCAGAGGAGAAGACATTTGAATACATTTCCCATAGGGTCCCTATGTTAAACTGTGCTCCACGCTGGCAGCCATCTTAGATGAGGTACAAATGCAAAAATCACAAACTTTAAAGGGGACCACCCAAAGACTATTGTGACAAAATTTGGTCCCCATTGGCTCAGTGGTTTCAGAGGAGAAGATCTTTGAATGCATTTCCCATAGNGTCCTATGTTAAACTATCTTCCCCACTGGTGGCCATCTTGGATGAAATGTGAACCTGCTGGACATATGTAGAAATTGTAGTTCTGGCAAACCTCAACACTTTTGCAATTAACATTTAACCTTTATCTCAAACAGTTTTTGAAATAAAAGTAAAAACGTTCAAAAATTGTGAAAATTCAAAGAAAAAGCGGCAATTACTCGTATGTGGGTTGTCAGAGTTTCTTAAAAATTGCAGGACATTTACATCTTATTATGCTGACCATTTTTGTTATACAAACTTCACTTCTATCTTCTATCAATTTCAATATATAAGACCAGAAGTAACGAAAAACTGAAAATTTTACGGAAGAGGGGCAATTACTCCAAGACGGGTAAACGAATATTCTCCAAAATTGCAGGGCAGGTAGATCTCATCATGCTGATCATTTTTACTTCGTCAGAATTTTGATATCTGTAATGATTTTCGAGTAATTTGCAAAAAACAGCAATTTACCCCTGTGTTCTATTTTTAGTAACAGCGGCCATGTTGTTTGATCTACGGACATAAAAATCACAAATTTGAAAGAGCATACCCTGGTGATGATTCAGGCCAAGTTTTGTTAGTATTGGCCCAGTAGTTTCAGAGGAGAAGATCTTTGAATAAAAGTTAACGGACGGACGGACGGAAGACGGACGCCGAGTGATGGCAAAAGCTCACATGGCCTTTGGCCAGGTGAGCTAAAAATGGACCTTATTTTGGCTGGAAGCTGACATACCACACCAGATGCATCTACATGCAAGGTTAAATAGTCCTACCATGTACAGCTCATTAAATTATTGCAGTTGGAGTTGACATATGTGTTATGGTCTCATGTGCATTTTCTCCATATCCTTTCATAAAATAGTTACTGAGATGACTCTGAGATATGAACTCGGATGTAAACCTGAACGTAAGTCAATCATGCAGAAAATATAGGTCAAAGTGATCTATTTTTGCCTGGATTGTGACCTACCATCAAAGATGCATGCACATGCAAGGTTATAAGAATCTAACACCAGCGCGAGGGTCAGACAGAAAAATCTCAGACACCCAAGGGTAAGATTTCAAGTACTCAGATGAAGCTTGCTGAGTCAGAGACACTAGAAATCTTACCCCAGGGTGTCCGAGATTTTTTTGTCTGACATTCTCACTGGTGTTTGATTATTTTCCTCCCCCTCAGCATGCGAAAGATTAGTGAATTACTTTCCTTTTCATGACATCATAAAGCATGGAGCACACGCCCAAGTCTGGGGTTATTTCGGTGCCACCTATTTAGGCATTTATGATGTTTTTTAATCCAAATTTTGCTGTTCTAAGGTAATCTATATACTATTTAATACTTTTAATTATATGACTTTTCGATTCATGTGGACTGAGCTGTGTATATTGTTATGATATAAAAATAGAAATGGTGCATTACATGATACCCCACCATGTTTCACAAAATTTCTAAGTTAAAAGGGGCATAACTCCAGAACTATGTGTACCGCTGCATTCAAAATTACACTTGGTCTGTGTTTTGTGGTAAGCAGTTTACATATCAAGTTTGAAGACAGTATGTTATTTCATTTACAAGTTATGAGTACAAAACCCTAAAATTTAAAAAAATTTCCAAGTTTCAAGGGGTATAACTCCAGAAATCCTTAGATCTCTGGACCCAAAATGGAACTTGGTCTGACATTTGTGGTAAACAACTTAAATACCAAATTTGAAGACAGTATGTTATTTCGTTTACAAGTTATCAGTCGGAAACCCTAAAATTCACAAAATTTCAAAGTTTCAAGGGGCATAACTCCAGAACCCCTTGGACCTCTGAACCCAAAATCGAACTTGACCAGAGTTTTGTGGTAAACAAGTTACATACCAAGTTTGAAGATCCTGTGTTATTTCGTTCACAAGTTATCAGTCTGAAACCCTAAAACTAGCAAAATTTCAAAGTTTCAAGGGGCATAACTCCAGAAACCCTTGGACCTCTGAACCCAAAAGCAAACTTGACCTGAGTTTTGCGGTAAACAACTTACATACCAAGTTTGAAGATCCTGTGTTATTTCGTTCACAAGTTATCAGTCAGAAACCCTAAAATTTGTAAAATTTCAAAGTTTCAAGGGGCATAACTCCAGAACCCCTTAGACCTCTGAACTCAAAATCGAACTTGACCTGAGTTTTGTGGT
>MJUU01004523.1:102813-113971 GCA_002080025.1 Modiolus philippinarum | reverse complement strand
TTTACAAGTTATCAGTCGGAAACCTTAGAGGGACGGAAGGACAGCCACATGGACGGACTGACGGACACACAACTGAGGGTATCACATAATACCTCGCAAATACATGTGCAGCTTGTCTTACACCCCCCTGTGTAAGACAGAAAAATCCTGCACTGCGAAACATTGGATTCCCTTGTCCGAGGTGAGAGAAAAGATGCTTCTATCATGTACAATTACTGAGATATGAACATGGACCTAAAATTGAAGGAAAGACAATCAAGCAGAAAATATATGTCAAAATGACATAAGTTTCTTGGAAGATGTGAGATAACCAAAGACACATCAGTATGCAAAGTTTCATGACCCTTCCCTTCATAGTTGACAAGATTTATACCTAAATGCAGGCAGAGACATGGTTTTTCCTCAAAATCGCAAGGCTAAGTAGATATTGACATGGCAAACATTTTATCAATTTACTTCTAACCTCTATCATTTATATTTTCAGAAATAAATGACCAAAAACCGTACAAATTATAAAAAAAATTGTTATCAAACGGCATCAACTATTACATGGGTTTCGGAATTTCTTTCGAAATTGAAGGATATGTAGATCTTATCATGGCAAACATTTTATCAATTTACACAGGTCTGGCCTTTATATTTTACAGTTTCGAAGAAAAATGATGAAAACCATACAAATTTTAAAATTTTAGTGATTAAAGGGAAATAACTTTTACATGGGTTTGGGAATTTCTTTAAAAATTGAAGGGTAGGTAGATCTTGTCATGGCAAACATTTCATCAATTTACACTTGTCCTCTATCTTTTATAGTTTTTGAATTAAAAGATTAAATAAGATGAAAATTTTGAAAATTCGGTAAAAAAGGGCAATAACTCCTACATGGGTTTTTGATTTCCTACAAATTTGCAGGTTGGGTAGATTATGTCATTCTAAACATTTGTTTTAGACACACAAATATAACTGTTGTGTGTCTTGTGTTTGAGCTTGAGTCTTCTAGTGTTCTCATTTTACGTTCTCTCTGGATGTTGGTTTACGTAGCCTGTTTAATGCTGTTCTATTTGCATGTCTTATGTTTGAGCTTGGGTCTTCTAGTGTTCTCATTTTACCTTGTCTCTGGATGTTGATTTATAAAGTCTGTTTGATACTGTTATATTTGTGTGTCTTGTGTTTTAGCTTGGGTCTTCTAGTGTTCTCATTTTTCCTTGTCTCTGGATGTTGGTTTACGTAGTCTGTTTGATGCTGTTCTATTTGCATGTCTTGTGTTTGAGCTTGGGTCTTCTAGTGTTCTCATTTTTCCTTGTCTCTGGATGTTGGTTTACATTGTCTCTTTGATACTTTTATATTTGTGTGTCATTTGTTTAAGCTTGTGTCTTATAGTGTTCTCATTTTACCTTGTCTCTGGATGTTGGTTTATGTAGTCTGCTTGTACAGGTATTTTGATCCTTCAATATTCTTTTGCTGTTGTTTTTCTAGTACTGCTAAATGTCAACTGACAGTTTTCATTTGTACTCATTCTTAAAATAATGATTCCACTTGAAGTGTTTTTTTTAATATTTTGTCAAGTTAAATAATCCAAATGAGAAAAAAATTTTGGTTACACATATTGCATATGGTCATTTGTTTGTTATATGTGACATAAACAAAAACTATTCTATTGTATTAAAGACAAATCAATTATACTGATGATTGCTTAAGGAGGTTTGCTCCTCATGTTTTAGGATTTTTGTCAGATTTTCGGAATCCTCGGGTTTTATCCATTTAAAAGTATTGTAATTTTTTGCCCATTGACCCTCTTATTTTTTTCCATAATTTCATTTTATACATCCTTGTGAGCATTCTGTAAAAATTTCATTTGATTCTATTTATTCTGTCACATTCATTCATGGTCAAACCTTGTTAATGCTAATCCTATGAAAAATCAGAGGAGTTCGGTTTCCCGCCAAATTTTCAATCACTTAAAACTCAAAAACTTGATCATCAACCTATCAATTATGTTCACTTAAATTGTTTCTTTTTTAATTTCCTAACATAAAATCATGTTTATTTGAAATCCTATTTATTTTCAAATGGAGTAGCGAACCCCCTTAAACAAAATAAAAACAATTACCTTATGCCAAAACAATCTGTAATAATTTCCTTATTGATATCATCTGTGTCACTTCCATCTTTTTCCAAGTCATGTAAAGTTTCAATACTGTTTATAGAAGATATTGTAAAGTCTGAATCACATTCAAACAAGGTGTTTAGTTTTGTACCATTCGTGGATACAGATGTGTATGAACTGGTACCTCCATCAATGGTAGAACTGGTTACATTTGAAGTGTAACTATCAGCTCCAATTGCTGACTCTGTACCATTTGAAATAAAACTTTCTCCACCAATGACAGATAATGTTGTATTTGAGGTACAGTTTTCACCACCAATAGAAGATGTTGTTGTACTTGTATTACTGTACCCACTAATGGCAGGTATGGTCAAACTTGACATACTTTTTAGTTCCCCTTCATACATTTCTTTCATTTTTGTGTCATTTAAGATGGTTTCTTCAGCAGTTTCTGGAATCTGTACAAAATTTTCCTGAGAATATTCTTTGACCTCTTCCTCTATCTCATAATTATTCTGTTCAAAACAATTTGTCGCTGAGGACTCTTGATTTTCTACTGAGATATTGCTAGATCCTGAAGACTGGGATATTGTTACATCCTGCAGCCCTGATGGAAGTGGTACCAGAGTTGATTCAGTTGGAATTTCCTCTTCCTCAATAACATGGTAACCTGTGCTACAAACCTCATGATGAGGGTCCATTTGGACAATAGCATCTTCCCCAAATTTTAAATATTGCTTCAACAATAAACTATTGTCTGAATTCAAGTTTAATTTATCACCATTTTCTTTATTATCTTGGCTTTTTCCAAGAAGTTCAGACTGGGCCCATTCAAAAATATTTCTATATTTAGTTTGCACCTTATCTTCTGTTGTATTTATCTGACTATCCTCTAACAATACAACCGGGGTATCATTATCTAATTCATCCGTTATTATGTAAATCACTTCTTCATTTTCAAAAATGTCATCATAGTGTCCGTGTATGCAGTTTTCAGACATAATATAGCTGCTGTTTTCACTTCCTGTATCAGCCCTAATAAGCCTATTTTCTCCAATCACTCGATATCCTTCAACATATTTCAAGCATTTCTTTTGATCATCATTTACAGCATGTTTGTTGTCATACTCGAGCAAACTACAGTTACTTTCATTTTGTGAAGCATGGTGGATTTCAAAATTGGAAAAATTGCTCCTGTTTTCACTTACTTGTTTCTTATTACCAAAGTTCTTGTCATTAGTACTGACTATTGGGACGGAATCATGGTCTTCTGTTTCACTCAGATATTCAAGTTGTTCACATTTTGAATTCTCATCATCAGAAATAGTCTCCTCCTTTATTTTGACAAGGAGTATACCTTCCCCTGTGTTACCAGAGATATCATTTTCATCACAAAAATCTTTCATGCAACTACAAGTCTTTTCCATATGTAATATACCTTCATTGGTGCAATTTCCAACTTCTTTCAAATGGTCTTCAACTTCATCTTTCACTCTCATTGGGATGGGGGATTCTTCAGAAATCCCCTTCTTTAATTTCTGACAATGGGACAAATTGTTTACAACATTTGAAGGGTTCATATCATTATTGTTTTGGTCTACACTGCTGTGTGGTGTTACTTTGATTGAACTTTTAGAACTGTCATTTATTTGATCCTGGCAAACTTTCTGCTTGATTATTTCTAAAATTCTCTCTTGTTCTTGAATGACTTTATCCATGTACGATGATTTTAAATTGTCCCTTACTCTATTTATAGATTTCTTCCCTTTCTTGACAACTACAGTTGCTTTCACTGCTTTCTTTTTGTCATTCTGATTCTGCACAAGACTGTTTCTTTTTTTAGAAGTAATAGTTGACATAATACTGGTATCCTGTCTAGAATTATCTAAGATGTGTGAAGTATTTGCAGAATTTTCCTTACTATACAACATTGCATGAGAACCAACTGATGTAGAAGGATTCTTCTGGTTTGAACTACTGTACGAGATATCTGGATCTGGAAGATCATCAGAACTTTCCGTCAGATTTACATGCCTCACTTCTTTTGAGTGATTTGTCAGATAAGTCTGTGATGATTCTGTTGAGCTATTTGACAGAGTTGACCGAGTACTCAAAAATGACTTAGGCACTATAATATCTGCATGACCGACAGATTTTAACTGAGGATCATACAAACTATCGCCACTGCTTTCATCGCTAATGATAACATTTGTTAACTTCAAATTCTGTCGCTGTGATCTTCTTCTGCCTTTCCTAGTTGACTTTGAAGTTTGTTGGTCACTGTTTTCACTGATTTCACTGATCTTTGGTTTATTTGGTGTAAGAACAGATCTAAGGCTCCTCCTCAGTACACGCTTGTCGCCCTGACCTTCTTCATCAGTCAAGACAAATACAGAACCTTGTAAGGCCCATTCATGTTCAATAATATCTTGTAAATCACCTTCTGCCACAGAATTGTTGTTTTTTTTCTTACATTCTTGCTTATGGGAACCTTTTAGCAGATTGTCCTCAACAATGAAACTAGGATTTGAATCAGAATTACCTTTTTCAGTATGACTATTCTTTTGATCACTTTTCTTGAACTTCTGGCTTTTCATTCTCTTCTTTTTATTGACCTTTTTGAATTTTTTCCCCTGGTGTGATACTGAAACTGTTTTCTTTGGTTGAGTTGATGCCCAATGTTTTGTATCTTTTTTGTGCTGGTCTTTTAAACATTGATCTGTTTTGGACTTCTGTTTTTGACTTTTATTGTGCGTGGCTGTTGTTTTCTGATTCTTTGTCATTATCTTTGTTGAAGCTTGCTCATTAGGTTTTCCAATATCCTTTGAAATGGTACATGTAATTTCTTTCCCTGTAACTGTGGTAGAAAAACCCAATGTCTTTTCTCTGTATTTTTCACCTTCTTTTTGTTTCAATCTGTAAAATGTAAGCTTTAAATCTTGACATTTGACACGATACTTCGATCTCTCTGATGCTAGCAGAGGGGCTGAAATACTTTTTCTTGGTTTCTTGTGAAATTCGATTCTCCTTTGCTGAGATGGTAATAATGCGCAACTTTTTGAAATAATTGGCAAATGAACCTTTCCATTGCTACTACCATCTTTTGGCTTATAGCTTTCATTTCTATTTATAGACTGTGACATTGCAGCATGGTTTTGATTCCTGTTTTTATAAGATATAAATTTACGATCATATTCATCCAACAGTCTCCATGTTCGAACACTGTCAGGTGTGAAGGGGCTGGCAGATACTAATGACATAAGTCCAGGATTTTCCCTTGTACTAGAATATCCATCATCATTTTCAAACAAGATTTCTCTATAGGGAGCATCCCTGCTCACAGCATTATTTTTCGTTACACCTGTACTTCCGCATAATTTTTCAAACCTCTTTTGGCTTGAAAGAGAATCTTCAATGATTGACCCTACTACATCTACTGCCTTGCGGGGCAATATTTTGGCATTAGACTTCAATCGATTGTTTCTGTCAGTACCTTTTGATATTTGATTTTTTGCTGCGATGGGTAACACAACAGCTCGTCTAGCAACATTCTGAAGTTGACTCTCAGTCAGTTTTTTGCTCTGCTTTTTCAATTCCTGTGCTTCACTGTGAACATCAGTGTCTCTCATATTTTTGTTTTGTGATAAAATGTCATCCACACTTTCACTCATTGAAACAGAAGTCTTTTTCTGCATTTCCTGTTTCTCTTTCTTAGCAGAGCTGTTCTTAACAGCATATAATTTGGAATTTTCTTCCTTTTGGTTTCTACCATCTTTTTGTTTACCATCTGCATTGGCAACATGCACTTTTCTCTCTTCAAATTGTTTGGTTTGACCAATTTTCATCACCTGTTTCTGATTACAAACTGATGAACTGTAAATATTGGAAGATCTGACCTCCTCTCTATTTTTCGTAAAGCTATTCCCTGCTGATCTAATTTTTCTGGAAACTGGCCGTTCAAGAGTTTTAATTTTTTGCTTTGACATATTTAATTGATTTCTCTCTGTAACTAAATGTTTTTGATACTCATCAGATTTCATCTCATTTGATGTTTTCGTTTCACTTGTATCAGATTGGTAATTACTGTCTGAGTTCTTATTGACTTTCAAATGTATATTATGAAGTGCCTGATAAGTACTGATTACTTCTTTACAGTTGTGTCGCTGTTGTGAATAATTGTCACGATTCAACTGCTCCTCGCTCTGGTGTGATTGATTTTGAGTTCTTACATTGCTCCTTACTAATGGGGCTGAATGGATAGATCTGGTTAACTGTTTATTTGGTTCGACTAGATGGTGTTTATCTCTGCTATACTGTGCCTTATCCCTACAACATCCTTCAGTTTCATTAAAACATTCTCTTTCGCCTATAATGATTTCTGCGGGTTCAAGTCTATTTTTTTCTGTAGTTTTAGTTGTTAACTTTTGACTCGTAGATGACAATTCTTTACCTCTTGACAAGTACTGATCTTTTACTTGCTGTTCCGCGACTGCTTGTCTCTTAAATTTAGCTCCATTTACACAAGTGTCATTTTGGATGTTATTGCCTGAATCTTCAATTGAATCTTGAATGTTGTTTTCTCGTCTGAAACCTGTTCCATGTTGTTCCATCAAAGACCCCTCACTACTTTTTCCTGAAGTTACATAGAACATTTGTTTTGGTTCTTGATGGGCATTAACAATTTGTGTCATTTGTTCAGGTTTGACAAATACAACTCCACTGTTCCCACTTTTTAAATGTAAGGTTTCATAATTAACAATGTCTCCCCTAGACATATTTGTCATCAAAACAATCTTTTCACCTTTGCTGTCCTGACAAAGGACTCTTCCCTGTATACCTTCCAAGTATTGATGTTGAGGTGTTTCACTACATATAACATTCTTTTGTTTGTCATTTTGTAAAGCTCCATTATTTTGCAAACGACCGGCCATGGTGAAATAACTCGGGACATTTTGACTGGTTTGAAAATACCGATCACTAATTTGTTGGTTGTTAATACAAATGACTTCTTGTTGTGACTTGTGCTGGTTTTGACAGCTTGTTTTAGGGACACCAGACATCTTCGTTTTTACCTTCAATACCCTATTCCCTACAGGATGTTTTACATAATAACACGATGCAGAAGGTTGATCGTGTAAACTTTCCAGAGTCATTTTACTTTCTTGCTGCCTATTGATATCATCAGACACAACCTGCATTGCATATTCATTTAATTTTGAATTAGTACGAGTATCATAATGCAAATTACTGACATTTGGTGCAGTGTCTTGGGTTTGAATGGAAGCTGTTGAATTTGGAGCAAACATGTCATGATTTGCATTTTTATTCCCCTTTTTGTTACTTTCTTGTGCCATAACATAATGAATCTGTTCTGAGTTCTCTTCTTTATATCCGTGTGTTTTAGTATTTCCTCCTATTCCTTCAGATCCCGAAGCACAATGAGTTATGCTGTAGTCTGATATGTCATTTTCTGTATCATACAACATCTGAAACAAACAAAAGCATCAAACATAAGGTTGTTTATTTCTTTAAATTCTTCTTGACAATAGCTTTCAGAAGTATGTTATGTCCTACTCTGAAAAATCTATTTTATTTCGTATCTTTTAAAATTGGCTGTTCTTCTACAATAAATAATGGTGTCCTATAACTGCATATCAAAATCATACAAAATTTCAAAAAGGGATGCAGTACATCTTAAATATACAAGTCTTAAACTAAGTAGTTTGTGGTATGAGCAAAGCTCCTAAGAAAACCTAATGGTGACTTCAAAATGAAGAACAACAATAAAATTGTTGTTCCATTGCTTGGTTTTGCCATGAATTTGTAGATTTTTTGTCTCACGTGTGTTTACGCCATATTCTTTCATTGTGAATTGTCATGCTTTTCAGTTTGAATGAGGATAGTCAACTTTTCATGAGTTTTGTTTTTTTTTCCAAGGTATTGCAAAAAAAAAACAAGATGTGTTTGTGAAACACTATGCCCCGGTAGCAACCATGTCTACAATACAAACTTGCTAAAACTGCAATCAGGCCTAGAAAAAAAAGTTGTGAGTTAAGGGTAACCCGACCCTACCTAAAATTTTATGCCTACCCTAACTTTTTTTTGCCTATTTTACAACAAAAATTTCCTACCTACCCTACCTAACTTTGAAAACCATGTTACCCTAAACACACAATTTATTTTCTTAGGCCTCACTAGAAATTAAGGTTTAGTAGATAATTGTACTAAGCTCCATTGAATCATTCACATGAAGACTATCAAGCCTCTTACAATCCTTATAAACAAGCTAAAATCAAAATCTAAATTTTGACCTTTTGACCTCTGTGACCATGACCTCAATGAAATTTGCATAATGTTGTTCTGCTTTATGTGATCAATATACAGGCCAAATATGAAGGTCCTATCACATCTAGTTGAAAAGATATAGGCAATTTTAAGTTTTCAAATTTGCACACAGTGGCCTTGACCTTTTACCTGACTGATTTTGTTTTAAGGATTTGTGCTAATCTTCATTAGATCTATTCACATATCAAATATCAAGCCTCTAGCAATTGAAATTAGCCAGCTATAGCAAATTCTATATTTGACCTTGTGACCACTGTGACCTTGACCTTTGACCTGACGCTATTAAAATTTGCATAATGCTGTTCAGCTTCATATGACCAATATACAGGCCAAATATGAAGGTTCTATCACATCTGGTTGAAAAGATATAAGCAATGTTAAAGTATTTGTTGAAGTTTTCAAATTTGCACTCAGTGACCTTGGCCTTTGACCTGACCCAAATTTTTTGGGTATATTTGTATTAAGCTTTATTAGATCTATTCACATATATAATATCAAGCCTCTATCAATTGTAATTACCAAGCTATAGCAAAATCCAGATTCTGACCTTTTGACCTCTGTGACCTTGACCTTTAATCTGACCTAAGTGAAATTTGCATAATTGTGTTCAGCTTCACATGACCAATATACAGGCCAAATATGAAGGTCCTATCACATCTGGTTGAAAAGATATGGGCAATGTTAAAGTTTTTGTTGAAGTTTTCAAATTTGCACTCAGTGACCTTGAACTTTGACCTGACTCAAATTTTTTGGTATATTTGTATTAAGCTTTATTAGATCTATTCACATATATAATAAGTGATTAACCGATTATCGCCGACAATCGATTAGCGGTCGTTTGAACTTCAACGACCCTACTAATCGATGTCAAAAATAATAATCGATTATCGCCGACATCGCTGTAAAACATTCCTGATGTGTCAATTCCAATAACTGCTAGCTGTATTCATCAGAATATTTACAAGAAATGACAAAATTCATGCAAAACTTGTATTACTTTTAACACTTTCCCTACCGGTGACGACTTATCTCGTCATGCTAACAGTGCACGTATTTATGTCCACCACAACCCTCCATACATCTTGATTCTAAACCTTTTGCGTTTTCTCCGTAGCTTAATCGCAATAGTTCACAACTGATATTAGCAGTTAATTTTATTGCGTCATTTGTGGTAATTATAACTGTTTCTGTTCGTCTCAACAACAAAAAACAGAAATTTGCCTGAAATTTAAGGGGGGTCGGTAACATTGAAGATTATTTCAAATGGGAGAAAGAGTTCGGAATTTCAAGTTTTTTGCTGGATAGCATAGAAAATTGATCCAGAAGCATTTACACACTTATGCTGAAGGAGGTGTTGCAACCAGGAAGAAACTGAGGCTCAGCAAATTGGAAAATATAGAAATCACGGAATTTTGTCACTACCGGTTTTCCGTATATTTCTCCATAAATTGTATTTGCCGACCAATCACAGTCATTGGTTCAGACGAAGGACAGGTAAAATAGTTCTAGCTAGTCATGCAATAAAATACACATTTGATGTCACTTCCGGCTATCTAGGTTGACTTTTGTTCCATAAAAACATGAAAAAACGCCGATTTTCGGTAGGGGTGGGCGTTTTCCCACCGACCTCCCCCTCCACCCCGACCCAATTTTCCTCCCATGCCGTCGTCCCCAGATCGGCATACTTGAACTTATATGATGATAGCATTAACTTTATCCAGCATCCCTTCATTTGCATATAATTTGTATAAATCTGCAAAGAAATGAAAATACGGAAACGGCCACATTTGCTCCAGTAGGGAAAGGGTTAACAGTGTTCAAGGGAAACAATACACTTCCTGTTAAACGGTATGTCTGAACACCGCAAACTTTTCATGAACAACACATTGGACAACAACGAACCAATACTTAACGGTGAATATATTTACTATTCAAAAGTGATAAGATGGTGTAAAAGCACAAAAAACAAATTATTTTTTTTAAATATCAATTTCTAGTGGATGGATTACTGGAGTTATAGTCAGAAATAAAGTGTATCCTGGTATTTATAAAAGAAAATAAGGGTATAGGAAGATAGTCCTCTCATGTCTAACTGAACACATTTTCATGTGTTTTATATTTAAAAACAAAGTTTTTGCCTAATAGGGATAAAATTCAGATTTGCCTAAACTGTCTGGTAAGATACATAGGGAATATTGCAAATCAAAATTTAGGACAATTTTTAAAATTTAACTTATTTAAATATTGGAAAAAGCAGCACTTATGAAATTCCGATTATAATCGATTATTAATCGATTATAGCTGTCCGATTATTTCTGATGCTCGATTATTATTTTTTTCCGATTGTTCAACACTATATATA
Source organism: Modiolus philippinarum (assembly GCA_002080025.1). NCBI lineage: Eukaryota > Metazoa > Mollusca > Bivalvia > Mytilida > Modiolidae > Modiolus > Modiolus philippinarum. The sequence goes on along the minus strand of MJUU01004523.1, from coordinate 103,160 downwards.
ATATCAAGCCTCTATCATTTGTAATTACCGAGCTATAGCAAAATCTAGATTTTGACCTTTTGACCTCTGTGACCTTGACCTTTGACCTGACCTTAGTGAAATTTGCATAATTGTGTTCAGCTTCACATGATCAATACACATAACAAATATGAAAGTCCTATCACAACTGGTTTAAAAGTTATGAGCCATGTTAAAGTTGCGGACAGACAGACAGACAGACATACATACGTACAGACAGGGCAAAAACAATATGCCCCCGATCTAAATATCCGGGGGCATAAAAAATCATCCACTCCCTCAACAATTTTTGATTCACAATATAACAGATTTCTGTGTTTAAAAAAAAA
>MJUU01004523.1:88173-102207 GCA_002080025.1 Modiolus philippinarum | reverse complement strand
AACTAGACATCAGTGAGATGGTATCCATCTCTGTGGGCCCCGCTCCAAGTGTGACCTAGAGGTCAAGGGTCATCAAATATTGTCCGTGACATGTCACCTTGAAGCAATCTATCCACATACGAAATATCAAAAGCCTATCTCAAAAGAATAAAAAGTAATAGCCCAGACATGACTTCGTCATTGAAAAAGCATGAATGTGACCCAGAGGTCAAAGGTCACGGTCAAAGGTCACCAACTAAGGTACGGGACACGTCGTCTTGAGGTGATCTTTCTACATACCAAATATCAAAAGCCTATCTCAAAAGAGAAAAAAGTTATGGCTTGGACAGGATTGTTTCGGACGGGCGGACGGACGGACAGACTGATTACTATAGGGCGTCCGCCACAAAGTGGCGGGGCCCTAACTAACACTCAACTTGTAACTCATCGTACTGAACTCTTACACAAAATATTTGCCCAATATCTGCAAGCATTACAAAAAAAAGTGCGGAAAACTGTTATTTTAGTGAAATGTTCTAAGTCCAAGGGCCGTAACTTGGTCAAAAATCAGCGGACCAATACGAAACTTAAACTTGACTTGTAACTCATCATACCTAACTAGCATACAAAATATTAGCCGAATATCTGCGAGCATTACGAAAAAAAATGCGGAAAACTGTTATTTTAGTGAAATGAGTCCAAGGGCCGTAACTTCGTCAAAAATCAGCGGACCAATACGAAACTTAAACTTGACTTGTAACTCATCATACCTAACTAACATACAAAATATTAGCCGAATATCTGCAAGCATTACGAAAAAAAGTGCGGAAAACTGTTATTTTAGTGAAATGTTCTAAGTCAAAGGGCCGTAACTTCGTCAAAAATCAGCGGACCAATACGAAACTTAAACTTGACTTGTAACTCATCATACCTAACTAACATACAAAATATTAGCCGAATATCTGCAAGCATTACGAAAAAAAGTGCGGAAAACTGTTATTTTAGTGAAATGTTCTAAGTCCAAGGGCCGTAACTTGGTCAAAAATCAGCGGACCAATACGAAACTTAAACTTGACTTGTAACTCATCATACCNCATACCTAACTAACATACAAAATATTAGCCGAATATCTGCAAGCATTACGAAAAAAAGTGCGGAAAACTGTTATTTTAGTGGAATGTTCTAAGTCCAAGGGCCGTAACTTGGTCAAAAATCAGCGGACCAATACGAAACTTAAACTTGACTTGTAACTCATCATACGTAACTAACATACAAAATATTAGCCGAATATCTGCAAGCATTACGAAAAAAAGTGCGGAAAACTGATTTTGTTACGGACGGACGGACGCACGGACAGACTGATTACTATAGGGCGTCCGCCACAAAGTGGCGGGCCCTAATAAAAGAAAATTAGGGTATAGGAAGATAGTCCTCTCATGTCTAACTGAACACATTTTCATGTGTTTTATATTGAAAAACAAAGTTTTTGCCTAACAGGGATAAAATTCAGATTTGCCTACACTGTCTGGTAAGATACATAGGGAATATTGCAAATCAAAATTTAGGACAATTTTTCAAATTTAACTTATTTAAATATTGGAAAAAGCAGCACTTAAAAAATTCCGATTATAATCGATTATTAATCGATTATAGCTGTCCGATTATTTACGATGCTCGATTATTATTTTTTTCCGATTGTTCAACACTATATATAATATCAAGCCTCTTATCATTTGTAACTACCGAGCTATACCAAAATCTAGATTTTGACCTTGACCTTTGACCTGACCTTAGTGAAATTTGCATAATTGTGTTCAGCTTCACATGATCAATACACATACCAAATATGAAAGTACTATCACAACTGGTTTAAAAGTTATGAGCCAGGTTAAAGTTGCGGACAGACAGACAGACATACATACAGACAGGGCAAAAACAATTTGCCCCCGATCTAAATATCTTGGGGCATAAAAAATCATCCACTCCATCAACAATTTTTGATTCACAATATAACAGATTTCTGTGTTTAAAAAAAAAACACAAAATATCATAATTTCAGTACATGGAATTCTGCAGATGGCCGTATTTCTCATAATTTCTCATTCTGAACTTCTCATGAGTGACCTTTATAAACAGGATGTCAACAGTGGCTTTTTCTGGAAGTATTTTCTATTCACCTGCATTTATAATGTGGAAAAGGAATTACATTTGTACTGTTTTTTGGTGTGTATTACACGCACATATTTTCCCCCAGAAAGGTCCTAGTGAGAGGGGATGCATTTTATACATGCAAAATTCAAAAGACCATTTTTTTCTGACCACCACTTACTTAACTTCAGACCATAAATTACATCGGAAATAAGTATAAAATCCTTGTTGTGATCCAGACACGAACCTGCGTTTGATAATAAAAAAGTTTGCTAATGTTAACATGATAAGATGTGTATTGTTTTCTTCATATACAACATGTATATTCAGAGATTTCCCGGTACCCAAAATTTCATCTCGATCGTGTCTGCCATATTTTTGATTAGGTGAAGCCGGTTCCGGTTTTCAGGGGTACACGATATTTGCAAGTCATAATGTAATTATATTTATAAAAAGGGATAGTTTAAATAAAATTAATTAAAACATAAACTGATTATGAAGATCAAAAAGGGAATATCACTTAAAAATTTACCAAAGGTAAACTGTAATATTTACGTAGCCGTAACTGCCTTTGACTTTTAATTACGTTTGGAGATAAATTTCCTGTGTTTACAAAATAATATTTTTCGTTTGCAAATTCCCAAAATGTTTAACAAACCATTAAATAAATACAGGTACAGTTATTCCTCTAAATGTGAATAAAGCATCATGTATTCCATTTAATTCAGTCCAAAAGGTAACTCTTGGCATCTCCAGACATTTTTGGACAGAACATGTTGAAAATCTATGTGCGTTTTTTACACACAAACTAGATTTTTTCTGATCCTTTTCCTATGAGAAAGGGGTGCGTTTTATACACCAATGCGTTTAATACACACCAAAATTCGGTAGCTTTTGTTGTTATAGATAGATTTTCCTTTTTCCCAATTTTTCATGTATTATTCTATCATTTCTCCATTTCTTATCCCTTTGTGTCTGTTATTTCCTTTTTGCCTAATCATCTCACTACTTCATTCAATTCTTACAGTTATTTTCCCCTTTTAAGTCCTTTTATGGTGACATTCTATCATTATTTAGGCATTTCTCACATTAATTCATGATTTATATTTATCTTTTTCACCCTATATGGAGCAATTTGAAATGTTCTCCTATTATTCTTTTTACAACGGCTGTCATTTTCACATTTTAAGATCAAAACTCATTTGTACACTGATAGGTAACCTTCCTGTCAAATATAAGGTGGTTTGGGTTTCTAAAACTGCTCATCCACCTCGCGCATCTGATGAAAATTTGAATTTACTAAAAACAGTTGTAAAAATCATTTTGAATAGTTTATTGAGTATAAATAAAATGAAATGAGCAACATTTATGCTGCCACCTTACAAAATAGGTCAATTTTTGAAGAACTCTCATTTTATTAAGGGGAGATAATTCTAAGAAATAGAATTGGAAAAATCACATTTTCATGATTTTGTCAAAAATATGATGGGTAACCTCTATTTTTTATTTGATATTTCCAAAGTGATTTCTTTAACATAATTTATTTTATATTTTCACCAAAATCTATAGTTTTATTCATATAAAAATTTCTAATATTGTATTTTCTCCCAATATAGACAATATTAAAAAGGTCAAAATCTTGCTATTATTGGAAGCTTCTCCTGGTAAAACAAGAAAGGTGACCTATTGATTTTTTACTAAAATTTTGAAGTAAATTAAATAAACTTTCATGCACAGAAAAATCTATTGTTTTGTTTTCAGTCCCTTAATCAATTTGAAGCAATTTAATTTTCCCAACTTTTTCTGTTTCCATATGATAAACATTTTGACATTTTCAAGACCAAAACTTGTTTCTACACATTCTAAGTAATATTCCTGTCTTAGTGTCTAATTATATTCCATTTGGATCAATAGGAATTTTTTCCCGTCATTTTTCTGGTTTTATCATTCATTTTAATCTCTAAATTATTTTGCTGAATCCTTTTTTACTTCACTTTAACTTAGGTCTAACAATACTAATTGCATGTCTGGACCTGCATCAACGTCACTCATGCTCATGAGAAAGTTTACTTGCCAAACTAACAGAATGTCATTTATAAGTTTGCAAATTCAAACAAGTATTCATTTACATTAGGACCTATTTACAAATGTCAAAACATCAATCAATCAATCAATCATTTACCTGATTATCAAAACATTCTTCAAATGCAATTTATAATTGAGATACAATTAAGTTCCACCCTTCAATGTTGAGCAAAGATTAAAATGAAAATGGTCCATAAAACTTTAACATAGGTGAAAACATATCAGAGTTTCAAATAAATACATACTTTGTATCTATACGAGAAAATATGTCAAGCACTAAGAATAGTGCATTTAGAATACTATGATGATATAATATGATGAAATAAAGGAACAAGTTCAATAATGGATAAATTTGACAGTTTTTTTTATCAGAACTGGCCCAAAGATGGAAACTGCACATTTTCAATGTGCCCAGAACAACTGTGTAAAGTTTCATAAGCATCAGGCTTAAGGTGTTAGAGTTTCAGATTAATACACAAACTTGGTTCTGTAATATAAAAATATTAACTTGGTACCTGAATGTATGTCAAAGTATGATGAAAAAATTACAAAGTTAAACAATGGATAAATTCATTATTTCTTATCAAAAACTGCCAAAAAGAAGAGGTACACATCTTCCATATATCCAGAACAATTGTGCAAAGTTTCAGAAAAATCACCTATAAGGTGTAAGAGTTTCAGATTAACATAATGTTAAAATTTTGCTGAAAAAATTACTGTTCCACAACTGATAAATTTGATTTTTTTTTCATTCAAACCTACCCAAAAGGGGGGAAACACATCATCAATGAGTCTAGAATATCTATTTCAAAAGTATCAGGTATAAGCTACCAGAGTTTCAGATTACACAAATTCAGCATAGAAACGCTAAAATTTGATGAAAAAATGTCTAAGTTCAACAATGGATAAATTTGACATTTTTTCAAAACTGCTTAACAGGAGAGGTGCACATCATCAATGTGTCCAGAACAACTATGCAAAGTTTCAGAAGGACTGGGTTAAAGGTGTCAGAATTCCAGATTACACAAACTAGGACCCCCAAAGCATGACAGACAGTCGGATGGAGTCGAGCAACTCCTAGACTTGTGGTCACCGTTGGTGACGCAGGTAAAAATCTAATCTTCCCCTTCTACAGAGATGCCTACCCAAATTTTTGTTAACAGGAATTTTTTTTAAGGAAGTTTTCAATTGTTTCAAGGCAGGTATGTAAAATTTAAATAAATTGTTACTTAATTTTTCTCTTATTATTAAAATACATCAATTACCTGTAATGGTGTTACCATGGCAACATTATTGGACAGATCTGTGTTTTCAGTAGATAAAGCTGGTGGTGGATTTTTAACATGCTTACATAATTTCTGCCAATCAATCATCAAGTCCCGTGTGGTAATGTGGCGCCATCTAGCTCCTAAATGAATATAAATTTAACATTACATTAATTTTTCATGATGTACTAACACTTAGATAAAATATTAAATCTGATGACAAAGTCACCTGCACTTTGTCACTCTAAATATGCTAAAAAGCAAGCTGTTCAATGACATCAGAAGTTTTCATCCTTGTCCATATAATTCTAGAACTTTGTTGACTTTTGCCAACCTCTAAGCAATGAATGCTTAGAATTAAATGTGTCATCTGTCATGTCCATTTATAGTCTACAAATACATATTGATTTTTAAACCTTTAGCATAAATACAGCAATTTGTGAATCCAGTTATTTTATTATTACTTTTTTGACAATCTTTTTTTTTTCAATTTTGTTACAATTTAGTATTTTATCTGTTTATAGAGACATAAATCGTTGCAATTATCATCTGCGAAACTAAACATACTGCAATTTTTTTCATTTTGTTATTTCATGTCAAGACTATTTGTGTATTTGATTTTGTTTACTGAATCTCACCCTATATAAGTACAGACCTGTAAACCCATTTTAGCACGAAAGAGTATTCCAAGACGAATAAAAGCGTAGTTTTTGCCTTGAAAGAGTATTTTTGCCATGTGTATATAAACAAGAGGCTCTCAAGAGCCTGTATTGCTCACCTGGACCATGGCCAATACCTATCTTCAAATAAACCTATATGTTTAAGGGTCTCATTTTCAAACTATGTAAATAAACTTTTATGTTATATGATCCAACTTTTCCCTATTGCATACCATCTTGGATAAGGGATGGATCTGCAGGACACATTTTTAAAGAAAATTAAGTGTTGTGCCAAAGTTTATTTCCAACTGGAAAATAGGTTTTAAAGAAGAAGATCTTTGAATGTACTCCTATATTAAACTATGTTTCCCATGGTGGCCAATTTGCATAAGGTGCAGACTTGAAGGACATCTGTTTTGAAGGGGACCATTTAAGATACATTGTGATTAAGTTTTATTTTAACTAGCCAAGTTGCTTCAGATAAAAAAATCTTTGTGTGCTCTTTCCATTCAGTTGAGTAATAAATTAAGTTCCCAGCAGATGGCCATGTTGGATGACATATAGGCACCAAAGTCACAATTCTTAGTCAGCACCTCATAAGCATCATGAATGCCAATCCATTCAGTGATTCTCAAGGTTAATAACATCAACTGCTCACTAAAGGCTTTATTTATTAAAAACATTATCCAGTCGACCGTCTATGAAGCTGAGAAACTGCTTCAGCATTCATGTCAACTAAGTTTGCAAAGATTAAACATTGATGTCCCTATGAGACACAATACATTTATATAGGAAAATCATTGTGATATGAAATAAGGGAGGAAGGTGAAAAACGGTCAATAAATCATACACAGGCCTTTGGATTTTCTTCAAAATTTCAGAGTATGTAGATCTTGATATGCTGAACATTTTTCCAATACACACTTCACCTCTATCTGTTACAGATTTTGAAATAGAAAATAAAAAATGCACAAATTTTGAAAAATTTACGGAAAAAGGGCTATAACTCTCAGAGGGGTTTTCCGATTTTCTTCAAAATTGCCAAGAAAATAGATCTTGGCATTCCGAACAATTTTAGGACATGTCAGATTTTTTATATCTGCAACGGTTTTGGAGTTATTTGCCAAAGACAGCAATTTACACCTATATGTTTTTTTTTAAGTAACAGCCGTCATGTTGTTTGGTCCTCTGACTAACCGAACATATTTTTTAAACTACATACCCTGGTGATGACCCAGGCAAAGTTTGAATTAAATTGGCCCAGTGGTTTCAGAAGAGAAGATTTTTGAAGAAAAGTTTACGACGGACGGAGGACAGATGCTAAGTGATGGCAAAAGCTCACCCTGGCATAGCCAGATGAGCTAAAAAGGCTCCCCGGCGCTGCATACTTTCATTTTTAGGACCCTACACAAGTGTGTCGCAGCGGATTTTGGTTAATTGTAAAATAGAACATATCATTCCTTTAGGTGTATTCATTTATTGATGTCCAGTTTCCGAGGTTCAATTGCCGATCGAAAAATGGGTAGGGGCAGGAAATTTAGCCTTCTTAATTATAGAAGGGGTCTTAATACTGCGTAGGACATAGTGTTTTTCCATAATGACTAATTTTCTTAGAGTTTTACGTCAAGTGAGCAATATTTAAGCATTACCATGACGGGAACAAGTTAATCATTTCAAAAAATATATATATAAAAGAAAGAAATAAAGGTGGAAGAGTCGAATTTTGATTTGAACTGAAAAATTTGAGAAATGGGTAGGGGCAGGAGATTTAACCTTCTTTACAACCCCTAGTGAGTGAGTCTGCTATAGTGACATATATAGAGGGGTCTTCATACTGCATAGGATGTGGCGTTTCCCCACACAGTTTGGCTACAATGGATCACGGTCAAGCTTTCCATATTATGATCCGACTACCCCGCATAGACAAGGCATTCCTCTAACCATCATCTGGGAATTCGCCCAACAAATCTATACCTGGAGCCCCTGAAAACTGACTCGTGTGCCTTGCAGTGCATGTCTCTTTGTGGTTTTTAATCTGTTTTATCAGATTGATTTATTGATTACGAAAAAAAGTTAATTAATTAAAATAAATAAAATAAGAAAGTACTGTAATCAATGTGGAAGGACAAGAAGTTTTTGAAAATCACCCAGAAATGGGTTGTGACAGGAAATTTAACCTTCAATACGACTCGCAGTCTGCTCTTGTATGAAAAATATAGCGGGTCTATCTTTATAGTGCATGCAGCGAGGTGTTTCTCTACACATTCATTTTGTCTACAATCTTTCCGTATTATTATGACATAAATACCCAGCATACACATGGCATTTCCCAATCGAACACTTGAGTAAGTGCTGTAAAGGAAGCCCCTGTAAATTGATTCTTCGCCAGATGGCCCTTGCAATATACACCAGTTACAGTTTTGAATAATGTGGTCTGGTAAATTTTTAAGCCGTCGTGAGCAACTATTTCATTATTTGCAGCCAGTTTGCACCCTCTGTATAAAATATAGGCACCCAAATGCCATGCATATGCATAGTGGGATCACCTAGACCTTTCTGGTACGTGAATCTATTTTCAGGAGCTTCCTCTTCACTGAGAGCTGCCGTGCTCTTCCCAAAGGTGGTAAAGAAGGAAATGCCTCGTCTATGCAGGGTAGTCAGATCTTAAAACGGAAAGAAAGACCTTGAACCACTTAAGACAAGTGTGGAGAAACACAACGCCCCATGCAGTATAAATATTCCTTCTGTATTCATCATTCAAGAGCAGACTCACTGAAGGCTAAATTTCCTACCCCTACCCATTTCTCTTATTTTTCAGTGGCATTCAAAATTCCTTGTCATAATCACCAATTTATCTTTCTTATTTTACTTAAATTTTTTGAATTGATGGACTTGTTCTCATCCTGTTATAACTGAAATATTGCTAACTAGACATAAAACTAAACTAATTAATCAATCAATCTTAAAAGGGCAGAAATTTTTTCAACCCCATTAGTATCAAAACGTAGAAATCGCGGGTAAAAGCGTAGGGCGTAATTTGGGGTCAAAAATTGTAGAAACTACGCCAAAATCGTACAGGTAAACAGGTCTGTAAGTAATACNGACGGACGGACGGACACACGGACGCAGACCATTACTATGTCCCACCATCGCGGTGCGGCGGGGGACAACAAACGAGAGGCTCAGAGACTGAGCCTGTATCACTCATCTAACAAAATGCTTCTATGCCATGTTTGACCAAAATGAAGTTCTTTTTACCAATGGAGTCTAACGTTTAGCTATGTTCTCCACTGGCAACCTTGTTTTTGTCTGAAGCCATTGAAATGAGTAATCTCTGCAAAGGACCTTCTATACATCATTCCAATACAGCTTAGTAAAATTTGCTGGAATAGTTTCATTGAAGATTTCTTTTTTGTAAAGTACCTTCCGTACATCATTCCTGTGAAGTTTGGTTGAATTTGCTTCAGTGGTTTCAGGGGAGAAGATCAAAATGTGAGATTTTTCCATATAAGCCATAAGGTCATATTTTAAACTATGTTCTGCACTGTTGAATATTTTTTTTGTCCAATCGGAAAAAATGAGCAATCTTTGTAAAAGACCATTAGTACATCATTCCTGTGAGGGTTGAATTTGCTACAGTGGTTTCAGAGGAGAAGATGAAAATGAAATTTTCCTTTGGGGTCCTCGCAGCAATCCCTTCATTTTTACCAGCTAAAATATAGAAAAGTCACATATTTTTTACGGATTAATTTTTAGCTTTCGCATACTAGATTCGAACTAATAACCTCAACGTTTGTAAAATTACTCCAGATCTCAAGTTTTTTTTTACCTTGTGGTGTTCTTATTTATTCTTACATTCAGTTTTTTTTTGTTTTTTTGTTTTGTTTTTGTTTTTGTTTTTTGTTTTTTGTTTTTGTTTTGTTTTTTTGTTTGTTTTGTTTTGTTTTTTATCTTTGATGAATTCAGGTGTTTTATATACTACTCATATTCTGTAACATTCAAGGCCTTTTGACTTTTTCCATAAATAAAACTAATTCACGTCATTTTCATGGGAGCAAAATGTACATAGGTTATAGAAATTCCACGGGCAGCTGATTCAAAAGCAAAAAGTAAGTCACTGGATAATCACGAGATTTTAATGAGTCTTAGTATTTAGTGTATTCCAGTAGTTATGTTGTTTACTTGTAATAAGTGTAAATCTTAATCAAATTGTTGTTGAGAAAAATGGATTCTATTGCAAGATAGGAAGTGTTTGCTATTAGGTTTCAATTTGAAAAGTATATCGGACCTGTAGGTACCACGTCTCCGCAATTAACAACCACATCGATTTTATCAAAGATTTATTGTACATGCTTCTGTCTGCTATTCGCGTAGTCTGGTATTTATGAAGTCGTGCTCTAATTCATGACGTCGCGAAAACAACAAGACACATTCAGCGACTTTTTTATCTGCCCTTGGTACTGTATCGTATCCCCTTAAACTATGTTACGTGTTGGCAGCCATGTTTTTAATAAGATCAAAATGAAATGAACAATTCATGTTCAGGACCTTAAGTACATCATTCCTGTAAAGTTTGGTTGAATTTGCTTTAGTGGTTTCAGAGGGGAAGATAAAAACATGATTTTTCCCATAGGTCCAATTTTAATCCTAAGTTCCAGGCTGCCAGCCATATTTTTTTAAGGATCGGAACAAAATGAGCAATCTTGGAAAATGACCTTTAGTACATCATTCCTGTAAAGTTTGGTTGAATTTGCTTCTGTGGTTTACAAGGAGAACATGAAAATGTGATTTTCCAAATAAGGTCTAACATTAATCTATGTTACATGCTGGTAGCCATGTTTTTTTATTGGATCGAAGCAAAATGAGCAATCTTTGTTAGGGACCTTTAGTACACCGTTCTTGTAAAGTTTGGTAGAATTTGCTTCAGCGGTTTCAGAGGAGAAGATAAAAATGTGATTTTCCCCATAGGGTAAAATGTTAAATTATGTTTCTTGCTGGCAGCCATGTTTTTTTATCGGATCGGAACCCAAAGGAGAATCTATGTAAAGGACCATTAGTACATCATTCCTGTAAAGTCTGGTTGAATTTGCTTCAGCGGTTTCAGAGGAGATGATGAAAATGTGATTTTTACCATAGGGTCCAATGTTAAACCTAAGTTCTGCACTGGGGGCAATGTTTTTTATCCAATTTTAACGAAATGAGCAATCTTTGTAAAAGGTCTTCCATACATCATTCCTGTAAAGTTTGGTTGAATTTGCTTCAGCGGTTTCAGAGGAGAAGATGAAAATGTGATTTTTACCATAGGGTCCAATGTTAAACCTAAGTTCTGCACTGGGGGCAATGTTTTTTATCCAATTTTAATAAAATGAGCAATCTTTGTAAAAAATTCTTTCATACATCATTCCTGTAAATTTTGGTTGAATTTGCTTTGGTGGTTTAGGAGAAGATGAAAATGTAAAAGTTGAATGGATAACAGAAAATGGACAACAAATGACGGACCCCAAGTGATGGCAATAGCAGTCTTTTTTAACGACCTTCCATACATCATTCCTGTAAAGTTTGGTTGAATTTGCTTCAGTGGTTTCAGAGGAGTAGATGAAAATGTGATTTTCCCGTAGGGTCCTATGTTAAACCATGTTCCATGCTGGCGGCCATGTTTTTCGTTGGATCAGAACGAAAAGAGCCATCTTTGTTAGGGACCTTAAGTACATCATTCCTGTAAAGTTTGGTATAATTTGCCTCAGCCTTTTCAGAGCAGATGATGAAAATGTGATTTTTCCCATAGGGTCCAATGTTAAACCTAAGTTCCGCACTGACGGGCATGTTTTTCATCGGATCAGAACGAAATGAGCAATCTTTGTAAAGGACCTTCCATACATCATTCCTGTAAAGTTTGGTTGAATTTGCTTCAGTGGTTTCAGAGGAGAAGATGAATATGTGAAAAGTTTAACGGACGGACGACCGACGGACGCCAAGTGATGGCAATAGCTCACACTGACCCTACGGGTCAGGTGACTTAAAAACCCGCTATTGTGTTCCCGCCATTTTCGGTCTTTACATGTTTTTTACAAATATCATTTTTCCCTGATTCGGTGACCCCACTATTTTATTTGCTAAATCTATTGAGGAGGTTAGATCCTATCATCTGTGGAAATATTATCAAATTATCATATTTCAATTTTAGGCAATCAGCGATTTTGTCGTATTGTGAGTACCTGACAAAAATGGCGGGAACTTCAAAATTGTGCCGTTTATACCAAAACTTGCATATTTTTGATTTTGTTGTAAATTATTGTTTTTCTACACACCACTTGGCATTTCAAATAAGTTTAGTTCATTCGAAACCTACAATATAGTGAAAATATAGGCAATATAGTATATAATCAATACCTTCAAAACAGGTAAATATAGATGACATCATGGCTCTAAAACTAGGTTGGTAACCCCCCAATTTTTTTAGCTTAGTTTAAAGCTTTCATCATTAATATTGTACAAAAGGAATATCAAGAAGATGTCATATTGGAGTTTGAATAGTAGGATATGTCTTTAAACCTAAGCTAAGCGCTGGGGGCCAGGCTTTTTATCGGATTGGAACGAAATGAGCAGTCTTTGTAAAGGACCTTTAGTACATCATTCCAGTAAAGTTTGGTTGAATTTTCATCAGTTGTTTCTGAGGAGAAGATGAAAATGTGTTTTTTACCATAAGGTCCTATGATAAATCTAAGTTCCCCGCTGGCAGCCATGTTTTTTGTCCAATTGGAATGTAATGAGCAATCTTTGTAAAGGACCTTTCATACATCATTCCTGTAAAGTTTGGTTGAATTTGCTTCAATGGTTTCAGAAGAGAAAATGAAAATGTGATTTTTTCCATAGGGTCCAATGTTAAATCTAAGCTCCATGCTGGCGGCCATGTTTTTTGTTGGATCGGAACCAAATGAGCAATCTTTGTAAAGGACCTTACATATACCATTCCTGTAAAGTTTGGTTGAATTTGCTTCAGTAGTTTCAAAGGAGAAGATGAAAATGTAAAAAGTTTAACGGACAGACAGACAGACAACGGACAACAGACGCCAATTGATGGCAATAGCTCACACTGACCTTTGGGTCAGGCGAGCTAAAAACCTTATTTTCAAGTATGCTAATAGACCCTCATGTTATTTGCTTCAAAGCTGACCTATATGTCCTGATGGCAACCGTTTTGGATGGGATGAAGACTTAATCCCGCACCCATGACCAATGAAGACATGGATGTAGCGTTGCTTGACAATTAGCAAAGAATTCCGCTTAAACCGGTGCTAGGGGCCGTCTTGAACTTACTATGATGTATGAGCAAAGCTCATTGTTGAAGGCCTCATGGTGACTTCAAGATGAAGAACAACAATAAAAGCGTTGTTCCTTTGCTTGTTTTTTACCATGTATTTGTAGAGACTTTGTCTCATGTGCATTTACTCCATATCCTTTTATTCACCATTAATGGTCACTATTTGAAGGGAACCAACTAAGGATTTGAACAAGTGTTTGGTTCCAACTGGTTTAGTAGTTTCAGAGGAGATCTTTGAATGTGTTTTCCCATAGGGTCCAATGTTAAACTAAGATCCCTGCTTGCAACCATCTTAGATGAAGTGTGGACTTCCGGGACATATCTTAAAGGGGACCATCCAGGAGCTATTGAAACAAAGTTTAGATCCATTGACCATGTAGTATCAGAGGAGAAAATCTTTTGAATGATTCCAACAGGGTCTAATTTTAGACTATGTTCCCTGCTGGCAGAAATCTTGGATGTAATTTGGACTTCCCAGACACATTTTTCAAAGGGGGTCATCTAAGGACTTTGGTGATCAAGTTTCTTTCAAATAAAAAGATCTTTTAATATGTTTTCCCATAGGAGCCAATGTTAA
>MJUU01004523.1:58008-75585 GCA_002080025.1 Modiolus philippinarum | reverse complement strand
TCAGTAGTTTCAGAGAAGAAGATCTTTGAAAATGTTTTCCCATAGGGTCCAATGTTAAAACTATGTTCCCTGCTGGTGGCCATCTTGGAAATAGCGCGGACCTAAAAAACTCCTTTTTTGTAAAGGACCACCCAAAGACTATTGTGGCCAAGTTTGGTTGAAATTGGCTCAGTAGTTTCAGAGAAGAAGATCTTTGAAAATGTTTTCCCATAGGGTCCAATGTTAAAACTATGTTCCCCGCTGGCGGCCATCTTGGAAATTGCGCGGACCTAAAAAACACCTTTTTTGTAAGGGACCACCCAAAGACTATTGTGGCCAAGTTTGGTTGCAATTGGCTCAGTAGTTTCAGAGCAGAAGATCTTTGAAAATGTTTTCCCATATGGTACAATGTTAAAATTATGTTTCCCGCTGGCGTCCATCTTGGAAATCACGCAGACCTAAAAAACACCTTTTTTGTAAGGGACCACCCAAGGACTATTGTGGCCAAGTTTGGTTGCAATTGGCTCAGTGGTTTCCGAGAAGATCTTGGAAAGTGTTTTCCCATAGGGTCCCATGTTAAAATTATGTTTCTCGCTGACGGCCATCTTGGAAATTGCGCGGACCTAAAAAACACCTTTTTTGTAAGGGACCACCCAAGGACTATTGTGGCCAAGTTTGGTGCCAATTGGCCAAGTAGTTTCAGAGAAGATCTTTGAATGAAAAGCTTACGCAGGACGGACGGACGGACGGACGGATGGACGACGGATGCAAAGTGATGGCAAAAGCTCACCCTGGCATTAGCCAGGTGAGCTAATTAAAGTAAAAACGTTCAAAAATTGTGAACATTCAAAGAAAAAGCGGCAAAAACTCCTATGTGGGTTGTCAGATTTTCTTCAAAATTGCAGGACATGTACATCCTACTATGCTGACCATTTTTGTTATACAAACTTCACTTCTACCTTCTATCAATTTCAATATATAAGACCAGAAGTAACGAAAAACTGAAAATTTTACGGAAAAGGGGCAATAACTCCAAGACGGGTAAACGGATATTCTCCAAAATTGCAGGGCAGGTAGATCTCATCATGCTGATCATTTTTACCTCCATGTCAGAATTTTGATATCTGTAATGGTTTTCGAGTAATTTGCAAAATACAGCAATTTACCCCTGTTCTATTTTTAGTAACAGCGGCCATGTTGTTTGGTCTATGGACATAAAAATCACAAACTTGAAACAGCATACCCTGGTGATGATTCAGGCCAAGTTTGTTTGTATTGGCCAAGTAGTTTCAGAGGAGAAGATCTTTGAATAAAAGTTAACGGACGGACGACGGACGCCGAGTGATGGCAAAAGCTCACATGGCCTTTGGCCAGGTGAGCTAAAAAGCGGGCTCTTTAAGTCTTTGTAAAATATTTCCCCACCCATGAAACGGAAAAGATTGCCGGGATTTCGGGAAAGGTACCCCACATCGAGACCCCCTCTAGAAGATCTCAGGCTGTGTGCATTTCCCATAGGGTTCAATGCTGTCGGTCATGTAAGATGACAGATAGGCACCAAAGTAAAAATACTTAGTCAGCACCTCATAAGCACTATTAATGCCAAGTATAGTTCAAAGCAATTCAGTTGTTCTCAAAAAGAAGTTCTTTTTTGTATGCAGTTTCCCATTGTGCCCAATATCAAAATTTAGTTCCCCACTGGTGGCCATGTTGGATGATAGGCACCAAAGTAGCAACACTTTGGTCAGCACCTCATAAGCATCATTCATGTCCAGTTTGGTTCAAATCCATTCCTTTGTTCTTAAGAAGTTTTTTGTATGCATTTTCCCTTAGAGTACAATGTTAAAATTTGGTTCCATGCTTGCGACTATGTTGGATGACTGATCGGCAACAAAGTAACAACACTTAGTCAGCATCTCATAAGCATCATTCATTCCATGGATTTAGATCAAATCCATTCAGTGGTTCTCAAGAAGTTCTTTGTATGCATTTTCCCTTAAGTCCTATATTTGAATTAAGTTCCCCTCTGGCGGTTATGTATGATGGATCAGCACAAAAGTATCAACACTTGGTCAGCAACTCATAATCATCATTCATGCCAAGTTTGTTCAAATCCATTTAGTGGTTCTCGAGTAGAAGTTCTTTGTATGCATTTCCCATAGGGTCCAATGTTGAAATTAAGATCCCCGCTGACGGCCATGTTGGATGACGGATCGACACCAAAGTTACAACACTTGGTCAGCACCTCACAAGCATCATTCATGCAAAGTTTGGTTGAAATCCATTTGGTGGCTCTCAAGAAGGAGTTCTTTGTATGAATTTTCCCATTAGGTCAAATGGTAAACTAAGTCCTGGTTGCCATCTTGGAAGAGGTTGGAAAACTTGACAATGTTCAATAAAATGTAGTCCTTGACATGTTGAACATTTTTGCAATTCAAACTTGACCTCTATTTCAAAGCATTTTTGAAATAAAAAGTATAAAATCACGAAAAATTTGACCAATAAAGGGCAGTAACTCATATATAGGTATTTGGATTTTCTTCAAAATTTCCATGTGGGTAGATCTTAACATGCTGAACATTTTTTTGCAATTTAAACTTAACCTCTATCTATTATAGTTTTTTAAATAAAAAATTAAAGGCATCAAAATTTTGAAAATTTAACGGAAAAAAGGGCAATAACTCTAAGATGAGTCATCAGATTTTCTTCAAAATTACAGCATGGGCATCTTCTCTAGCCAAGGGTTATGATCCACTCCTCTCCTCTTCACCCTTGGCAGATCAAGCTGGATTTCTCTAGGCTCATATCCACATATTGGATTTGTTGCTGCAGCCAATCAATTAGCATACATTCAGATTTAAAAATATATCGTAACAAAAAACTTAAAATATGGTGTTTAGTGATTTTTCTTTTTTGCAAAATTTCCACGATTTTAGAATCTTTCTTTACTTTTGAAGGCTTATTTCCTTGTAGTTAAATAAATTGTGAATTGTTGTATTATTAGATTCAATAAATAATCTTTAATTATTACAATAAATCATACTGAAAATCTTACTTCAAAGGGAGATAATTTGAAACTGATGTTTCACAAATTGTGGCTCAATCCGCCAAGGGTGAAGATGAGAGGAGCGAATCGTAACACTTGGTTAATGAAGATGCGGCATGGGTAGATCTTGTCATGCTGATCGTTTTAACCCCCATGTCAAATTTTTTATATCTGTAACTGTTTTGGAGTCATTTGCCAAAAAATGTAATTTTCCCCTATGTAAAAATTAGAAACAAGATGCCCTAGTGATGATTCAGTTGAGGTTTGGTTTCATTTGACCCAGTGGATTCGGAGAAGATTTTTGAAAGTGAGCTAACGACGGACGGATTAAAGATTATTTATTGAATCTAATAATACAACAATTCAAAAGTAAAGAAAGATTATAAAATCGTGGAAATTTTGCAAAATAGAAAAATCACCATATTTTAAGTTTTTTGTTACGATATATTTTTAAATCTGAATGTATGCTAATTGATTGGCTGCAGCAACAAATCAAAAATGTGGATATGAGCCTAGAGAAATCCAGCTTGATCTGCCAAGGGTGAAGAGGAGAGGAGTGGATCATAACCCATGCCGTAATTTTGAAAAAAAATCTGATGACTCATCTTAGAGTCATTGCCCTTTTTTTCCGTAAAATTTTCAAAATTTTGATGCCTTTAATTTTTTATTTACAAAACTATAATAGATAGAGGTTAAGTTTAAATTGCAAAAAAAAATGTTCAGCATGTTAAGATCTACCCACATGGAAATTTTGAAGAAAATCCAAGTACCTATATATGAGTTACTGCCCTTTATTGGTCAAATTTTTCGTGATTTTATACATTTTATTTCAAAAATGCTTTGAAATAGAGGTCAAGTTTGAATTGCAAAAATGTTCAACATGTCAAGGACTACATTTTATTGAACATTGTCAAGTTTTCCAACCTCTTCCAAGATGGCAACCAGGACTTAGTTTACCATTTGACCTAATGGGAAAATTCATACAAAGAACTTCTTCTTGAGAGCCACCAAATGGATTTCAACCAAACTTTGCATGAATGATGCTTGTGAGGTGCTGACCAAGTGTTGTAACTTTGGTGTCGATCCGTCATCCAACATGGCTGTCAGCGGGGATCTTAATTTTAACATTGGACCCTATGGGAAATGCATACAAAGAACTTCTACTTGAGAACCACTAAATGGATTTGAACGAACTTGGCATGCAGATCATACTCTAGTATGGTGCCAAGTTTCAAATTTCTACCTCTTATAGTTCCAGAGCTATCAGGGAGCACTACACACATACGTACATACATACAGATGGACTGCATTACATAATTCCCCCGCTTTTGCTAAGCGGGGGAATAAAAATGGTTGTATGTTGATCTTTTGAAATCATTGTTTATGTTGAGTGATTGCTAAATAAACAACACTTGTCCTGAAGACTACCATAATCAACCATATTTAATCAGTTTAATTAACTTGTTTAATTTTCACAGAACTAGATGTACCTGGGTTGATTGACATAAAATCAATAATCAGACATGCATGATACTTTTTAGTTTGACCAAATACGATCGTGGGAGATTTTGCACAAGAAATTCCAACAAAAAAGGCACTGACACCACAGCAAAAAGCACATACCTAATGAAAAGGGCAGACATTTTATTTCTACCTAGAACAGTGATTCAAGTCCAAACATTTGAAAGAAAAAGAGGGTGTCTCCTTTTTGTAGACAGGTACAGATCTTGCCAGACAGAATGGAAGTCATCCTACTCTTTTGGGTCAAGGTTGATGTCAAATGCCATGTCAGCTAACCATATAAACATTTCATATAGTTGTAAATAAGTATATTAAAAATGCATACATCCATATTATGCAAAAATTATGAAACAACTTTTAGTATGTAGATGAACGCCAAAAGATCTTAAGATTTATTTCACGTGACAATGGTGGTCATGTAATAAATATATTTCATATACTCTAAGTACATGTTCATTAACTCCCATCACCTGAGCTAGATTGCAGTGATTTCAACTTAATTGTCAACTATATCATTACTTGTATTGAAATGTTAAGTTTTCTCTATACTTCATTGCTACAGTTCCTGCATTAAATTCACACTGTATTCATACGATAAGCACATGTACAGACCATGTTATTATGTAATTATGGTGGTCATGTGACAAGTATAACTCAACAATGTATCGGTATTCATCCACAAAGCACACTCTCGTTAATTATTTCAAAGGAGATTTTTTTCCTTCGTTTCCCACCTTTCCTGATTTAAAATGTCAAATTAACTCTCAATATTCATTGCTTATAAATTTTTTGCACAGCATCGGTCAGACTATTGTGAAGGAACTGGGACTAAAGTGACCAAGTTTTATTGTTTTCAGAGGAGAAGATCTTTAAATGAAAAGTTTACGACAGACAGACGATGGGCAGTCGGACACTGGAAGCCAAGTGATGGCAAAAGCCTCATTCTGACTATAGCCAGGAGAGATAAAAATAAGGCTGGCAGCCATGCTTACTGAAGGCCAAAGAAATCATGTAAATAAACAGAAAATAATATTTTTATTGAGAAAATAGAACCTAAACAATAAATAATGTATAAATGTGTTCCAAAAAGTCAAAAGAGGTAAAATAGTAATTTGGTAAAATAGTAAACACTATATCACATTCTCATCATGTGAAGACATCAGTGGGCACCAAAAGGTCAACTGAAACAAATCTTCCAGAATATAACATCAATTTTAGTCACATTCCTTCATATGCAGGGTCCTATTGGTTCTACCAAGGTTCACACTGAAAATATAAATTTGGTAAAACATTTAGTCTTCATCTAGCATTACTGTAATTAGGGACCTTTTACAAAAATTTTATATCATAGAATCATGTTAAACATACAACAAATCAAAATAAAGGTCTTTCAGATTGAAACTTTTAAGTCTCATATTCACCATATATATACCAGCAGGAGTTGGAAAACATCCTTTTCTGTATCTATCAGAATAATGCTTTCATTTGAAATGTACATTTTCCAAATGAATTCATACTTTTTCATGCTATAAACCAACATTTTATTTCATATCTTTTTTGTCACCGTCACCTAGACCCAAAAAACTATTTTTATCAAATTTCAATCTTTTATTAGCCATTGTTACATTGACCTTATAAATAGAAACCCCTAAAATCAATAGAAGATACATGATTACCATGTGATTACTTTGATGAAAAAGCTTTTCATCAGGTCAAGTTTTCATCTAAGACACTGTGACCTTGACCTTTGGAGTAGAGACAAAATAAATAAAAGAGTTTTGTGGGGCAGAGACCCAATAATTACTAGTGTTCTGTCTGCTGTGATATGTAAGCATGTTGATCTCTCCCAGGAAATCAAATTATTATCTGGCGACTTAATAACAGATTTTAAATTAAACATTTTTAATTCACAAAGATAATTTGCAAAAGGCATGGGACAAAATTTATGAAATGTCCTCTGCCAATATCAGATGAAAAGATAGAATGTACACACAAATTGACGATACCAAGGTTGGGGACAATAAAATATGTTTTTATACATTTTTCTGATTATTCTGATATTACTCGTTTTGAAAAAGAGTGAGAGAGAGATGAATTCTGACATAAAAACAATAACTATTTTCATAACTAGTGCAGTCAGAAACGACAATTATCCCCTCGACCATGTTTGATAATGAAATGAATTTATTCCTAACTCAAAAAACAAACTATTTCAAATTACTATCTGCAGCCTCCTCATCATCCAAGATGCAACTTTGGACAAATTATAATTTCTGTACTAGTAAAAGTATTTCCGGTAATGATTAAATGCATACTTAACCCAGGGACCCTAATGCTTTAGAAGTAAGTCATGATGATTTTTTCCTCAACTGACACTATCCAAAATATCATTACTCTTTAAGCTAGAATATCTCAAGTATGAATCTCAACACAAACTTTAACTTGAGTCATTGAAGCATAAAATGTGGGTCAGAATGACCCAATTATCATCTGAAGAGCACCACTCTCCAAGACTCATCCACTGACCAAAGATGATTGATGTGCCAAATGTAGTTTCTCAGATATGAACCTTAATGCAAATTAACCTTAGGTGGGACAAACGGACGGACACTTGGCTGTTGGGCGAGGGGATAACATCTTAATTCATTTGTAAAATATCCAGAATTCAAAAGGAGAATATTCATGAAAATCAGCCTTGTAATTTGAAACTTTTCAGATTTTAATTACTCTGTTTATAAATTTGAAAGAAAATGTTCTAAATGTTCCCAATAAAACTAGTTTAACCCCGCCGCAGCAGGTTTGCGCCTGTCCTAAGTCAGGAAATTTATTAAGCCTTTGTGTATCTTGTCTTTTTTCTAGTTTGTTTACTTTATGTCTATAGGAGTCTAGGATGATGTTTATTTCATTGAACTTGATTACTCTTTATTCAACGGTTGAACCTGCCGTTGGGTGTGGGGTTTCCTCACTGTTCATTGAAGATCTTATGGTGGCTTTGAGTTGTTATTACTCCCCTTTGGGTCGTTGTCTCTTTGACACATTCCCCATTTCCCTTCTTTTTTTCTAAAAACTTTTGAATGATCATGATAAAATAAAGGTACATTGTAACACCTGAAAGAAATATACATGTAAAATATGAAAGTCATATAACTTACCATTTAAAAGATATACCGATGTTAAAGTTTTTTTTTTAAAGTTTGTCACATGCCAAAGTCAAGGTCATGGGATCAAAAACTCTATCATAATATTCGAAGTCAATAACCAATGACCTCAAGGTCAAACAACTGTTGCTGTTCATATATACAAGTTTTCATTATGATATCAAATGTCCTTCATCGTTTACTAACTTAAATAAGAAACCTAAACCTGAACCTTAATCTGCATCTTACTGTCAAATTTGAAGTCATCCATTATTTGCCATTATATAAATAACAAATAGTTGGGAGGGTGACAGAGCAGATTGTTACCCTGAGAAAACGATGTCAACCGATGGGAAGCAGAGGTTGACATTGTTTTTCGAAGGGTAACAATCTACTCTGTCACCCTCCTAGCTAAAAGTTATTTATTTTATTATACTGAATGTTCTGAATTGAAAATCATTGAACCATCAACAATGTTACCCTCTGCTAACTGATGCATGAACAATATTACAGGGTAACATTGTTTGCGCATCTGTAAGCAGAGGTTACATTGTTCATGCTTCCATGATTCCATGTGTTAGACCAAACTGGCAAATACTTCTTAACCAATGAAAACACAGGAAATTTACATGAAGTATAATAATATAAAATACCTAACATCTTGACCCATCAGAATACATATTTTCATCATCATAGCAAATATGTCTTTCATTGTTAACGTCTTAAACCTAAGCATTAACCTTTTCAGGACATACAGACACACAGATTGCGAAGAATACAGCTCATTAGATCCCAGAAGTGGTATGACGATATAGAATTAAAGAACAATTTGCCATGGTAATGCCACCCCTACTTTGTGAGGCATACAAATTACTAAATACATAACCCATTATTACTTGTCTAATCCCAAAATTAAGCAGAACAATTTTACTTGTCTAATCCCACACCTAAGTTGAACAATTTTACTTGTCTAATCCCACATTTAAGTTGAAAATTTTTACTTGTCTAATCCCACATTTAAGTAGAACAATTTTACTTGTCTAATCCAACACTTAAGTAGAAAAGTTTTACTTGTCTAATCCAACACTTAAGTAGAAGAGTTTTACTTGTCTAATCCCACACTTAAGTAGAAGAGTTTTACTTGTCTAATCCAACACTTAAGCAGAACAATTTCCATTCTTTAAATAAAATAGTTCAAATCAATCTCATTCTAGCTGTTCATATATTCATTATTAAGAGTCAAGCAAAGTAAAAAGAGAAATATATTCGGTATTTTATATGTTACATTTTGTTAAAGCAGTTCCTAAGCTAGTGCTGCTTGTACAGCTTCTATTATTTTTTCCATCTTGGCTTTGCTGTCCACATACCCATCACCATTCTACAAATAGATGAAATGCAAGAGTTTTCACAGTTACAACTTTTTAATGTCAAATACAAAGCTATTTGTTAATAATATATGTAGGTAATCAATGGTTTTACAGATTAACTCACCACTTGTGACATAATTTTGCAAAGATGTTGATTCATATATGTGAATAGGATATTGGTTCTACTGTATAAAAAGAGTGAGATATAAACTGGACATAAAACATGATAAATTTGAATGTAAATCATGCAAAGAATAAAAACACTTGTCAAAGTGCCCTAATTTTGACAGGATGTTGATATCTTGTTGAACATGGATGTTAAGTGTAAGAGTTTGGTTAGGAAATTAGAATGACTCTGTGAGACTTTCAACTTTAGAGGTTTTTATAGCAAAGTCAGACTATGAGAGTTTTGATTACAAACTCAGAAAAAAAACTTGGTTACTCAAACTATGTTGGTTTGAATGTATCAATAGTCTTTTGGACTACAATCAAAATATGTTGTCTTTTTTACCATAGAAGACTGTTATGTTTGTTGGCAGATCAGAATATATCTTTTTTCAACATTTTCTGTACATCATTCCTGAGAAGTCTGGTTCAATTTGCTTCAAGAGGTTCAAAGAAGTGAATAACAAATTGTAAAAAGGGACAAACTGAAGTCATATATTTTGGAAATCTGATTTGTGAAAATGTTTGTTCTAATTAAACAAATTCTCACAGTAAAGTTGCTAGTTAGAATAAAAACAGTTAAGTGGTCTTCAGGATTTTTAGGAAATTTTAAAAAATTGGAATCACATTTTAGAATTCTAAGCATTTGTTTTTTACCAAACACTTTTCAAAATGACTAAATTAAAACCCTAAATCCAAAAATGTAGGAAGATTTGGTATCATATAAAATAGTGTCAGATGGACTGATGGAAAGATGGCGGGAGGATGGACGAATGGACATACCGTTACAGTAAGTCAGTGACACTGACAGAGAGACGAGGCCAAGATACTATCCCCAGATGTAAAAAAAGGGCTACGCCGAGTGCAGCATTATACAACCACAGCATGTCGAACACTGAAATTTGAACAAGTGTAATTCAAAATAAATGAGGACACAGTAAAGAGCTTGATACAGTAATTAAATGGACACAATAAAGAAGTTGACCCAGTAATTTGCTGCACACAAACTCAGGAAAATAAATATTAGCTCTTATAATTCCTTATATATATCAGAAATGGTAAGAGGTATGTCAACAATATACATAAAGCTTACATCAAGGGGAATCCAAGGAAGAAAATCCCATTGAAATCCGATGAAAAATAAAATTTCACATATTTCGAAAAATTTCAATTTTGGCCCCTTTGACCTCTTGTAGCTTGGAAACGGTATGAGCTATGCAAAATCCGTTGACACATTGGTGAAAGCTTATATCAAGAGGAATCCAAAGAAAAAAAACCATCGAAATCTGATGAAAAATAAAAATTTTAGGTAATCTGCAAACTTGCAATTTTGTCCCCATCTGGACCCTCATAGCCCAGAAATGAAACAAATTGTCAAAAATCTGATGGTGCACCTCTATGTTTATTTGTAAAAGGTATCCATTGCAAAAAACTGCATCAAAACCGGACTAAAAATAAATAAAATAAAATTTTTGAAAATTGCCACTTTCGGACCCCATTTATCTCCTAAACGGTACATGCCACAGAAAATCTGTTGACATACGACTGATAGGAAATTTAATTAGGAACACACTGAAAGAAACCCAAACAAAATCCAATAAATAATAAATATTCTACAGCCAAATATGTGAAAATACCCAATTTTGCCCTTTTTGGCCCCTTTTTTAATAAACAGCTGCGCCAAGTCGCATGATACGCCCGTCGTCACCCCTTCAAAACTTTAAGTGATTTAGGTAAAGGATTCTCAATTAAGAAGCACCTAAAACTGCCTAATTGAGCTTGATATCTCTTAAACAAATCAATATGAAAAGTTTAAAGTGAGCTAATCAAAGTACTTACATGTTAGAGTGCGACATGTAAAAAATTGCCTTAAATTTGACAAATTAAGTCCTATAACTCTTTCAAGAAAAATCTAAATTTCGCAAAAAAAATACACAGATTGTGAGGCCATCATACCCAATACATCTACAAAGTTTGAAGTGAATTGGCTAAAGGGTTGTCAAGTTAGAGGGCGACAAGTAAAAAATTGCCTTAAATTTGACAAATTAAGTCCTATAACTCTTTCAAGCAAAATCTAAATTTCGCAAAAAAATACACAGATCCTGAGGCCATCATATCAAATATGTCTACAAAGTTTGAAGTGAATTGGCCTTAGGGTTGTAGAGCGCAACATGTAAAAAATTGCCTTAAAATTGAAAAATAAAGTCCCATAACTCTTGCAAGAAAAATCGAACTTTCACGAAAAAGAATACAGATCCTGAGGCCATCATACCAAATACCTATACAAAGTTTGAAGTGAATCGGCCAAACGGTTGTCAAGTTTGAGTGCGATATATTAAACGGACGGACAGACAGACAGACAGACGGACGGACGGACAGACAATCGGACATCGGTATACCATAATACGTCCGTCATTAGACGGGCGTATAAAAATGGGAGGGGCCAAAATGTCCAAAACCCACCCAAGCCTTCCTTTTGTGCCAAGGAACAGTGGTCAAATTTCATAAGGATTGGTCAACTGGAACTTAAGTTATTGACCAATAAAGTGCTACGCCGAGCGCAGCATGATACAACCGCAGCATGTCGACTACTGAAAAATCAACGAAAGTAGTTTAAAGTGAATGTGGACACAGTAAAGAGCTTGACTCAATAATTAGATGGACACAAAAAGAAGCTTGACACAGTTATTAGCTGGACACAAACTATGGAAAAAATTAACCCTTTTGATCACTAATTGATAAAAAAAAAACTGTAAGAGCTAATGCAAAATATGTTACTTTCAACTAAAAGCTTACATCAAGAGAAATCCAAAGAAAAAAATTTCATCAAATCTGATGAAAAATAAAGATTTGACATATTTCGAAAAAATGCAATTTGGGCCCCTTTTACCCCTTGTAGCTCGGAAACGGTAAGAGCTACGCCAAATCCATTGGCATACATCTGAAAGCTTAGATCAAAAGGAATCCAAGAAAAAAAATCATATCAAAATCCGATGAAAAATAAAGATTTTACATATTTAGAAAAATTGTGATCTTGGCCCCTTTAACCCCTTCTAGCTTGGAAACGGTAAGAGCTATGCCAAATCCTTTCCAAACTACTGAAAGCTTAGATCAAGAGGAATCCAAGGAAAAAAAATCCCATCAAAATCTGATAAAAAATAAAGATTTGACATATTTAGAAAAATTGCAATTTTGGCCCCTTTGACCCCTTGTAGCTCGGAAACGGTAAGAGCTACGCCAAATCTTTTGACATATTACTGAAAGCTGAGATCAAGAGGAATCCAAAGAAAAAAATCGCATCGAAATCCGATGAAAAATAAAAATTTTAAATGAACTGCAAATTCGCAATTTTGACCCTGTTCGGCCCCTCATAGCTGGGAAAGGAAACAAGTTACCAAAAATCTAACAGCTGAGCGCCATATTAATTTTTCGCAAGGGTTCCATTGAAAAAAACTGCATCAAAATCGGACTTAAAATAAAAAAAAATTTTTTTTGAGATTCGCCCTTGTTGGGACCCATTTATCTCGTGAGCAAAACATGCTACGTGAAATCCGTTGGCATACTACAGATTGTAAATTTCCTCAGCAGCACACTGAAACAAACCCCATCAAAATCCAATAAATAATAAAGATTCTACAGTCAATTATGTGAAAACATCAAATTTAACCCTTTTTGGCCCCTTTTTTAAAAACGGGTGGGGCCACAATGACCAAAACTAAGCCAAGCTTTCCTTTTGTGCCAAGGAACATTATGTTAAAATTTCATAAAGATTAATCAACTGAAACTAAAGTTATTGACCAAAAACAAAAGTGTCTACAGACGACGACGATGACGGCACCATACCATTATACGACCGCAAAAATTTTTGAGGTCGTATAAAAACAAAAGTGTCTACAAACGACCACGTGGACGACGACAACGACAGCGCCATACCATTATACGACCTCAATTTTTATAATAATGTATAAAAATGTAGGAGGAGTTTGCATCACAAGATTGATTGATTGATTAGTTAGAGTTTAACGTCCAATGAGCAATATTTCAGCTATATCAGGACGAGAACAAGTTAATCAATTCAAAAAATTGAAAGTATCAGAAGAAAGAAACAAAGGTGGAAGGGACAACCTGGGCAACGACTTTTGACTGCCACTGGAAAATTGGAGAAATGGGTAGGGGCAGGAAATTTAGCCTTCCATACGACACCCAGTGCGTCTGCTCTCTTTAGAGAAATATAGAAGGGGTCTTTATACTGCATGGAGCGTGGCGTTTCTCCACACAGTTTGGCTACAATGGTTCGCGGTCAGGCTTTCCTTATTATGACCTGACTACCCCGCATAGACAGGGCATTCCCCTATCCACCACCTGGGGACGCGCCCGGCAGCTCTGTAGCCGAAGCCCCTGAAAACCGATTCAGGTGCCGGGTGCATCACAAGAAAGTGTAATGGATAAACAGAAACAATATCCCCAAACTTTGATTTGAAATTGCGGGGATAATTAAATACCAAAAATATACCAGTAAGTGGAGTATGCATTTTAAGAAAGTGTGATTGATGGATGGACTGACAGACAGACATACTAATGGACATAAGGACAGGCCAAAAACAAGAACTCCAAATTTTCAATGAGCAAATACATTATTTTAAGGTTCAATGGAAGTAATAAGGAAGGAAAATAGAGCTGTGGCCATATGGCAGCCATTTTACCCCCACTTATTGAACCATGAATCAATATGGCAAGTGCAAATTTAGATGGACACAATACAGGTGTGGACACATTAAAAGTGTGGACACAATACAAGTTTGGACACAATGAGATACCTCCCCTTTTTAACTAGAAAAAAAAACAAAGTTGAATTATCTCCCCTTCAAAAATTTTGAGCTGCAAACATATTTTTTCATGCACATCTTGAGGTGGCATACTACAACTGTGTAAAATTTCATCAATATCAAAGTAGCCATTTAAGAGGATAAGCACTGAAAAGATTCCTACCCCTTTTTCCAGAAAATATTCAAAGATATTATATGGCAGAAACCATATTACTTCATCATAAGGTAGTATACTACAACTGTGTTACAATTCATAAAAACTCAAGCAGCTGTACTCCCCTTAAAAATTTCAGACAACAACCACATAACTGCAGGCACATCATCAGGTGGTATACTACGACTGTGTAACATTTAATCAAAATCCAAGAATCGATTTAAGAGAAATGCACTGACAAGATTCCTTCACCTTTTTTTCCAGAAAATATTCAAAGATGAATGATCTCCCCTTTAAAATTTTAAGCAGCAACCACATTATTACATGCATATCTTCAGGTGGTATACTATAACTGTTTAATATTTCATCAAAATCCTAGAAGCTGTTTAAGAGGATATAGAGACAGACAGACAGACAAACAGACAGACAGACAGCATGATTCCTATATACCCCCACACTATGTTTGCTGTTGGGAGGGGGTATTAATATATATTATGATTCCAATTACAGTAGGAAGATTCCTAATTAATTATACTCAATTAGCATGTAAAGAGTAATACTGCATGAAAAATATTTTCTGCTTATAAATAATATTCCTGCCATGACAGTTTGGCAATATAATTACCCAGTTCATAGAAGATATTACGTCTATACTCCAGCCTAAAATTATTAAACATAGGTAATCAACGATTACAAAGTTCGCCTCTTTATGGCACCTTGTCGCAGCAACCAAATTTTGCTTGGATGCCGACATACTATCAAAATTGCATGCACATGCAAGGTTACCTGAACAAACAATGTACAGTTCGTGAGCTATGAGCTCGGATGTATACATTAATGTAAGTCATTCATGCGTAAAATGTAGGTTTAAGGAACCTAATTCTGTCTGATGTTAGGTCAGCATCCAGGCAAAATTAGGTCACTTTGACCTATATTTTCCGCTTGAGTGACTTACATTCAAGTTTATGTCCGAGTTCAGATCTCAGTCACTGTAAATGGTAGGATCATCTAACCTTGCATGTGCATGCATCTCTGATGGTAGGTCAGCATCCAGGCAAAATTAGGTCACTTTGACCTATATTTTCTGCTTGAGTGACTTACATTCAAGTTTACGTCCGAGTTGATATCTCAGTCACTGTACATGGTATGATCATCTAACCTTGCACATGCATGCATCTCTGATGGTAGGTCAGCATCCAGGCAAAATTGGGTCACTTTGACCTCTATTTTCCACTTTAGTGACTTACATTCAAGTTTATGTCAGGGATCAGATCTCATGTACTGTACATGGTAGGATGCATATGCACAGTTAGATTACTGTACTATGTATAGTAACTGAGATATGAACTAAAATGTAAATTTGAATGCAAGCCACTCAAGCGGAAAATATAGGTCAGAGAGACCTAATTTTCTTGGAGGCTGTGAGTTAACCCAAGATGCACCTGCACGCAAAGTTTGATGACTTCGTTGAGGCGAACTAAAAATGGATCATTTTGTCAATAAATATCAACAGTGAATTACCTTTTTACTGTGCACAAGTTTTCCATTTACTGAAACTTCAAGCCAACCAGTTGTTGTAGGAGTTCCTTCCCCTGTCTTACAAATAAAAAGAGACATTTTAAAGTAATAGCTTGAGACTTGATGCATCTTTCAGTTACGTTGAAATACCCCATTACACATCCCAGGCACTTTTATATATATAAATAAGAAGTGTAGACCCTTATATGTGTGTAGCCCAACCCTGTTTGGCAGCTAGTTGATGTGGAAAATCAAGTTAATCTATCAGGAAAACTTTAAATGCTCAATAGACTCTGAACTTTGGGTCCCTGATAAAAGCTACCTTTATATAGCAGACTGTCATGTATTGCCCAAGAACAACACAAATATCATTGACCTACCACTAACAGATAGTGTAAAACCGAACATACTCACCAGACTCCCAAATGGCATCCAGTTATGCCCCGCTCAATGAACCCTGAATCAATATAGTAAGTGCAAACTTGAGCTGTCGCCGAATGGCAGCCAGTTATACCCCCCCTCAGTGAATCCTGAATCAATATGGTAAGTGCAAATTTAAGTGTGTGTTGACACAGTACAGGTGTGAATACAGTTTAAGTGTGGACACAACACAAATATGAACACTATGATATACCTCCCACTTTTTTCTAGAAAAAATATAAAGTTCAAATTTGATGAATCAATATGAAAATACCAGGTGCACAATTATATATGGCACTTAACATTCTGACTAAATTTTAAAAAGATATATTGAAGGGTTTCTGAGTTAAGCTTCAGACAAAAATCCCCCAAATGCTACAACTTTTTAAATAAAGGGCTACGCCGAGTGCAGCATGATAAGACCACAGCATGTCGACCACTGAAATTTCAACAAAAGTACTTTAAAGTGAATGTGGATACAGTAAAGAGATTGACACAATAATTAGGTGGACACAAAAAGAAGCTAGACACAGTTATTAGCTAGAAACAAAAAAAGGAAAAAATCAACCCTTTTGATCACTTATTGATAAATAAAAACGTTAGAGCTATACAAAATATGTTACTATCAACTAAAACTTTACATCCATAGAAATCCAAAGAAAAAATTCCATCGAAATCTGATAAAAATAAAGATTTAACATTTTTAGAAAAATTGCCATTTTGGCCCCTTTGACCCTTTGTAGCTCAGAAACGGTAAGAGCTATGCCAAATCTTATGGCATACTTGAAAGCTTAGATCAAGAGGAATCCAAAGAAAATAAAGGGTTTCGCCGAGCGCAGCATGATACGACCGCACCATGTTGACCACTGAAATTTCAACAAAAGTAGTTTAAAGTGAATGTTGACACAGTAAAGAGCTTGACACAATAATTAGATGGACACAAAAAGAGGCTTGACACAGTTATTAGCTAGGAACAAAATAGGGAAAAATTCAACCCTTTTGATCACTTACTGATGAAAAAAACGTAAGAGCTATGCGAAATATGTACTGTCAACTAAAACTTTACATCCATCGAAATCTGATGAAAAATAAAGTTATGACATATTTAGAAAAATTGCAATTTTGGCCCCTTTGACCCCTTGTAGCTCGAAAATGGTAAGAGCCACACCAAATCCGTTACATTCTTCTGAAAGCTTAGATCAAGAGGAATCCAAAGAAAAAAATCCCATCGAAATCCAATGAATAATAAAGATTTGACATATTTAGAAAAATTGCAATTTTGGCCCCTTTGACCCCTTGTAGCTCGGAACGGTAAGACTTACACAAAATCCATTGACATATTACTGAAAGCTTAGATCAAGAGGAATCCAAAGAAAAAAATCCCATCGAGATCTGGTGAAAAATAAAAATTCTACATAATCTGCAAATTCGCAATTTTGGCCCTGTT
>MJUU01004523.1:41328-55493 GCA_002080025.1 Modiolus philippinarum | reverse complement strand
AAAAAACGTTTCTCAAGAATGTTCCAAGAAACATCATACTAAGATTTGAAAACAATCCATCCACTAGAACCAAAGTTATGCTGTCCACAGACACGAAAATACCTAATTTTACCCCTTTTTGGCCCCTTTTTTGCCTCTTTTTCAAAAACGGGTTGGGCAGGGAACGCGAAATTAAAACCCAGGCTTAAGATTGTGCCAACAAACATCATACTAAAATTTGATAACAATCCGTTCACTAGAACTAAAGTTATGCTGTCCACAGACGCCGACGCCATACCATAATACGACCGCAAAATTTTTGCGGTCGTATAAAAATTGCAATTTTGGCCCCTTTGGCCCCTTGTAGCTCGGAAACGGTAAGAGCTACACAAAATCCGTTGCCTACAACTGAAAGCTTACAATGAGAGGAATCTAAAGAAAAAAATCCCATTGTAATCCAAGAAAAAATATATTTTTTTAGGTAATCAGTATGTTTGCAATATAAGTCTCGTTGGGCCCCTCATTGCTTGGAAAGGAAACAAATTATCAAAAATCTTGTGGTGCAGCACTAGCTTATTTTTCATAAGGAATCCATTGCAAAAAACTCCATCAAAATCGGTCTAAAAATAGAAAATTGAAATTTTTGAAATTCGCCCCTTTGGGCCCCATTTATCTCGTGAACGGTACAGGCCATGTGAAATCTGTTGGCATACACCAGATTGGAAATTTTCTAAGGAGTACACTGAAAGAAACCTCATCAAAATCCAATAAATAATAAGATTCTATAGTCAAATATGTGAAAACACCCAATTTAACCCTTTTTTGGCAACTAATTCTGAAATGGGTGGGCCAAAAAATAACGGAAAAAAAAGTTTCTCAAAAATGTTCCAAGAAACATCATACTAAAATTTGAAAACAATCCATCTACTAGAACCAAAGTTATGCTGTCCACAGACACGAAAATACCTAATTTAACCCCTTTTTGACCCCTTTTTTGCCTCTTTTTCAAAAACCGGTGGGGCAGGGTATGCAATATTAAATCCCAGGCTTAAGCTTGTGCCAACAAACATCATACTAAAATTTGATAACAATCCGTTCACTAGAACCAAAGTTATGCTGTCCACAGACGCCGACGCCAGCGCCATACCATAATAATTTTTGCGGTCGTAAAACAGGAAGTGGTGATCCGATATGGCCGAAAAGGGGAAGCGCAGTCTTGGACCCCATACTGATGCACCATACCAAATATTAAGTGACTGTCATGTGTAGTTGCTGAGAAAAATGGGACAAAAAAGTGACAATTTTGACAATAAAAGTAAAGAAGGCACAAAGTCGGTAAACAGGAAGAGGCGATCCGATATGGCCGAAAAGGGGAGGCGCAGTATAGGACCCTATACTGATGTATAATACCAAATATCAAGAGGCTGTCATGTGTAGTTGCTGAGAAAAATGCGACGAAAAAATGACAATTTTGAAAAGAAAAGTAAAACATAGAAAGCAGCCTGCTAAGCTCATCTCGTTGTGCAGCATTGTCACATGTTGCACATGTCAGTAAACAGGAATGGACTATAATCATTCTTTATAACAGATTCAGTCATGCGTAAAATGTATGTCAGAGACAGCATCCGAAGCATGCATTGTTGTCATCATCCCCTAATGCATCATACATACCACCACAATTATTGTGCCTGTCCAAAGTCAGGAATATGTTGGTCATTGGCTTGTCTTTGTCTTCTTATAAAATTTTAGTTTATTGATATTTGGATTATTGGATGTGGTTTGTTTCCATTGATTTATTCACTTTTTACTTTTTTGGGCCATTTAGGGCTTACTATATGGTGTGAGGTTCCTCACTATGTTGAAGACCATACGGTGACCCCTAGATGTTTTGTTTTGGGTCGTTTTAACCTGGATATGGGATGTTGTCTCCTTGACATTTACCCCATTTCCTTTCTTTTTCAATATGGTTGATGTGGGCCATGTCATTAAGCAGGAATAGACTTTAACCATTCTACCTAACCTAGTCACTCATGCATAAAATGTAGGTCAGAGACAGCATCCGAAGCATGCATTGTTGTTGTCATCCCAAAATTCATCACACATACCAATATGGTTGATGTGGGCCATGTCAGTAAGCGGGGATGGACTTAAACCATTCTGCCTAACCAAGTTGCTCATGTGTAAAATGTAGGTCAGAGACAGCATCTGAAGCATGCATTGTTGTTGTCATCCCTAAATGCATCATACATACCAATATGGTTGATGTGGGCCTTGTCAGTAAGCGGGAATGGACTTTAACCACTCTACCTAACCAAGTCACTCATGCGTTAAATGTAGGTCAGAGACAGCATCCGAAGCATGCATTGTTGTTGTCATCCCAAAATGCATCACACATACCAATACGGTTGATGTGGGCCATGTCAGTAAGCGGGAATGGACTTTAACCATTCTACCTAACCAATTCGCTCATGTGTAAAATGTAGGTCAGAGACAGCATCCGAAGCATGCATTGTTATTGTCATCCCAAAATGCATCACACATTACAATAATGTTGATGTTGGCCATGTCAGTAGGCGGGAATGAACTTTAACCATACTACCTAATCAAGTTGCTCATGCGTAAAATGTAGGTCAGAGACAGCATCCGAAGCATGCATTGTAGTCGTCATCCAAAAATGCATCAGGCATACCAATATGGTTGATGTGGGGCATGTCAGTAAGAAGGAATGGACCTTAACCATTCTTCCTGACCAGACGCAGACGCCAACGCGGACGCTAGGGGTATCACATAAGCCCCCCTCACTTCGTGAGGTGAGCTAAAAAGGCACAGAGTCAGTAAACAGGAAGTGGTGATCCAATTTGGCCAAAAAGGGGAGGCGCAGTATAGGACCCCATACTGATGCACCATACCAAATATCAAGTGGCTGTCATGTGTAGTTGCTGAGAAAAATGCAACGAAAATATGTGACGGACAGACAGACAGATGGACGGATAGAGGTAAAACAGTATACCCCCCTCCTTTGGAGCGGGGTTATAATAAGACATGCAAATGTTCTTATGATTACTAACAACCATACAAAATTTCATTGAAAAATATTGAAGGGTTTCCCAGAAAAGCACCTGACAAAAAATGTCTAAGAACAGACAGACGGATGGACGGATAAGGTGATTCCAATATACCCCCCAACTTCGTTGTGGGCGGGGTATAACTAAGTGTGTGTGGACACAGTACAAGTGTGGACACAGTACAGGGGGGGGCAGGAGGGGGTCTGATCCCGGAATCCCGACTTTATTTTTTCTAAATCCCAAATTCCCGAACTACAAAGAAACTTAAAGACTGATGAAATCCCGATTCCCGGTGAATAAATATCCCGACATCCCAGGCTTAAATCATAAAAATCCCGAAATCACGGGCTTTAAAACATCCAATCCCGACATCCCGAAAAAGGTCCTGCCCCCCCCTCAGTACAAGATATATCTTTTCCCACAGAAATATACAAAGCTGAATTATCTCCCTTTTCAGAATTCAAGTAGTTACCAATCTCCATGTGGAGATCTTCAATCCTTTCTATGAGTGGTAGGCAACCATTCTGTCAAGTTTCATCCAATTGGGGGCACTTTTAATTTTCCCATCTTTTTTTTAGTTTCTATGGCAACAGCAACCATTTTGAAAAATCTGAGCCCCACATTCATTTAACTGGTGCAAGAAACCTTCCAGTTAAGTTTCATTCAATTTGAGGCACATCTAAGATATCCCTGGGGATCCAAAAGGGGGGCACATCCCCCCTCTGTCCTGGGGGGGGGTTCGAAGGGGGGTCAAGCCCTCTCGCTGCTAGGCAAGTATAGGGACTATACATCCTGGCTAGATAGCTTAGCTTATAGCTCAAAAGGTAGATTTTTGAATTTTGGTGACTTTCTGGCTGTAGTATGTACTGCAGATTTAAAACTAGAGGCTCAGAGACTGAGCCTGTATCGCTCACCTGACAAAATGCTTCTATGCCATGCATGACCAAAAAGATGTATTTTACCAAAGAGGTCTAAAAATGTTAAGCTATGTTCTCAATTGGCACAAGTGTTTTTTGTCTGATACTATTGAAATGAGTAATCTTTGCAAAGGACCTTGAATACATCATTCCAATACAATTAAGTTAAATTTGCTTGAAAAGTTTCAGAGAAGATAATGAAAAGTATGGTTTTCATATACCACGCTACCATGTTCAACTATGTTATGCATTGGAGGCCATGTTTTTTGTTGGATCTAAATGAAATGTGCAAATTTTGTAAAGTACCTTCCATACATCATTCCTGTGAATTTTGGTTGAATTTGCCTCAGCACTTTCAGAGGAGAAGATTAAAATGGAACTTTTTCCCATATGGTCCAATGTAAAACCCAAGTTCTGCACTGGCAGCCATGTTTTTTCTCTGATCGGAACAAAATGAGCAATCTTTAAAAAGGAACTTCAGTACATCATTCCTGTAAAGTTTTGTTGAATTTGCTTCAGCGATTTCAGAGGAAAAGATGAAAATGTGAATTTTCCCATAGGGTCCAATGTTAACCCCAAGTTACGCACTGGCGGCCATGTTTTTTATTGGATCGGAACAAAATGAGCATTCTTAGTGAAGGTACTCTAGTACATCATTCCTGTAAAGTTTTGATGAATTTGCTTCAGCGGTTTCAGAGGTAAAGATGAAAATGTGATTTTTCCCATAGGGTCCAATGCTAAACCTAAGTTCCACGCTGGCGGCCATGTTTTTTAACGGATCGGAACGAAATGATCAATCTTTGTAAAGGACATTTAGTACATCATTCCTGTGAAGTTTGGTTGAAATTGCTTCAGTGGTTTCAGAGGAGAAGATGAAAATGTGAAAAGTTAACGGATGGACAATGGACGGACGACGGACGCCAAGTGATGGCAAATGCTCACACTGACACTACGGGTCAGGTGAGCTAAAAAATTTTGAAACCTGATTTTGGAGGACAAAAAATGCATTTTTTGGGTCCCTTTGAGGCCCCCTTTTGTCTCCATGGGAATAAGGAACCAGCTTTTGAAAGCATTTTCCTGAAGACACTAGTCCAGTGTGTACTTTCACCAAGTATGAACCTTTCTAGCTCAAATCAGAATGGTAAAAAATTGTCTCCTCAGCCAAGTCTCATGAAGGGTATGTTACCCATAACTTGCAGTCATCACTACAGTTGTCATCATGATCTTGTAGACTGCTATGGGATATCTGTTTCCCAGACGACAACAAATCTTTCTCTTTACAGCTAAAGCTTGTTTTTCCTCTACCGGATATGACTTTACTACATGAGCTGACACGTTCAACATGGCGGGTGTCTTATAAGAAGCAATAGATGCTTACTCTACAGATGCACCTGAATTTATCCTTGCTTTTTATTGGGTCTTTGTTATTCATCTATGTATGTGTGTGTGTGTGTTTTAATTTTTCTTTACTGTGCCATACTCATGTTATGTCTTTGTTATTTTGTTTTCCTCATTTGCCTTTGTTCTGAGATTATTCGCTTTAGACTGATGGTTCGGTTCTCACTTACTTTATCATGTAGATATTTAACATTGCCTATATAATATGGGAATGTATAACAACACTATGTTTATACTTACAACTTCAACCTGGCCTTCAAATACATTATCAAGTTCCGCTTTTATTTTGCGAAACTGCAAAAGAAAACAATAAAAGATAAAAGATGTAACAATATTCAACAGGTTTGCATTATAACATTGTAGAATCAGTTTCCAAAGGAATTTTGGGTGTATTGACTAGAAAAAATTGAAGCACTTTCATATGCTAGGTATATCAGTTTTAAAGGACTTTACAGCAAGTATGTCCATTTTTTGCTTCAAAAATCTAAATGGCACCAGGGTGCACAAGCTGAGTTACAACTTCAAATATTATGTGACCAAGTTAATGTGAAGACCAAAATATTTCTAAAATTATCTATTTATTATCTATTCTACCTAATATCCAAAATTCTAAGAGTTCAAGAAGGTCTATTTTCTAGTTTCATGTCTTGAAATTTCAATATAAAAATCTATTTTCGGTCACTGTGACCTTCTTTCTCCAAAATCAATAGGATTCCTCCCCTCCTAGTATCCAACAATATATCCAAGTTTTATTTCAATAGGATGTAAACTTTTTGAGCCATCATCCAGAAACCAAATTTTTCTGAAATGTTCAGTCTATTTTCGTTCACTGTGACCTTGACCTTTGACCTACTTTCTCCAGGGTTCCTCCCCTCCTGGTACCCAACAATATATCCAAGTTTCATGTCTATTGGATGTAAACTTTTTGAGTAATCATCCAGAAACCAATGTTTGACACCTGCCCGCCCACAACACCAAACCAATAGCCGAGTTCAACTTCATTGCAACTCGGCTAATAAAATTCTTAATCATGTGATAAATGCATACTTGAAATTTTAAAACAATGTTACAGACCTGTTATTCTTTTAATTCATTATTAAGAAATAAATTCATCCAGGAGTCAGCCACACACAAATTGTTGCTGCTATGAAGCTGTTGTATATGTTAAAGGTCTGTAAGGCAATGATTATTTGATTTTCACAGAGGGGGCCTAAGATTTTTTTGAAAAAAATTCCTAACTCCAATATTTGCAAAAAAAAAAACTCTCTGAACAGCACCTGAGTTGAAAAAAAAATTGGCCCTAAACCTGTCTGCCTCGGGGAACGCTTCATGTTCGACATCCTTTCCCATTTCCCCCTGCTCTTTTTTTTCCACGATCCCGTTTCCTGCTTACTTAAAACGGCAAATCTCACTTCCCTCTAACACCCGATCAAGACCTACAGAATACCCTCAGTTCACTACAGGAAATAGATACATGACAGGACTGGAAATATGACGTCTTTTACAACAAAATCATTTGAAGGCAAAATATCAAGTTTGAAATCATTAAAATGAGTACATACTTACTATTGGAGAGCGTCCCAGACAGCACCACATTATAATAACTTAATATTTAATTACCTTTGCAGTTAATCCTAAGGTTACATTAAAATGAATGATATACCGTATAGCAGGTAATTTTCACGGTTGTCAAATTTTTTTTGGATTATTCCAATAAGAGGGGTATTTAATTTTGGCAGTCATCAATTTTCACGGATGGAAAGACTAGCATGTATATAGTGAATTTTCTTTCGTGAGCTTTAATTTTCACGCTTCAGTAAACCTCACGAATATAGCAAAAATTAGAACCTCGCAAAAATTACCGGCTATACGATAGTAGTGTAAAAAGCAACTTACCTTGGGGGCGTACCCTCAGGCACCACTACAAAAGATAGGAATTGAATTAATAATGTTAACTACAGTGGTGACTTCTCAAAAATACCATACTTTAAAATGCATTATTGAATAGTTAATACAATACTTTAAAATGCATTATTAAAGTTAGGTAGAAAAAAAATATTTTGTCCGTGCGAGACCTAAAAAGGTAGTCAAGGGCGTTAAACACCTCCCAGTTAGTTAAAAAAAACAAAAAACATATGAAACTGCTCATTTGATACAAAACTTATTTGTGCAATACAGTAAAACTTCATTGGCTCGAAGTGCAATAGCTCGAACACCATGGATGTTTCGAACCCATTTTCTGGTCCTTTTGTTCATGTTTGAACATAGTTCGACCTCAATAACTCGAACACCCTTCTAGCTTGTACTGTTTTCATCGGTCCCTTGGGAGTTCGAGTCATCGAAGTTCGACTATATAATACAAAACAAATACAAGTAAATTGCAGGGAAAATACAGGAAAATAGGGCCAGTACTAAAAAGTAGTGACAATACAGCAGAATATATCACTTCAGGTTGTAAAGCTATTAAATATAGGCGTCACAGAATGGATGTTTTCATATTGATCCTGTATTATGTCTTTGAAGAGTCATATTGGGCTTCGAAAAGCCATGTTGGTCCGAGGCAATAATGCAGCTATCCTCAACCCAGTATAACTCTCCTTAAACATAATACAGGTTAAATATGAAAATCCATTTCTATGGCACTATAATAGACCCTTTCAAGATAACTGCATTCCTGCATTTTGCACATGCGCTCATATGCCTTTGAGTGGGTAAAATGCAATGTCATAATATATGTGACATCTTGATTAATTGTCATACTACATCATTTTGGCGGGACCTTATTTTATTTTTCACTCCAAATTGTAGGAACACAGTTATTGTGAAAGTGTATATATCAAAAATGTTAGATTGCCATTGAATATGAATAAATTTCGGTAACTATCACCTTGGAAATTAATCAATGAAACACAGCCAATCAAAGATTGTGATCCCCTGCTACCCCTTTTTTGACCCTCCCCCTTGTAAAAAAAGACGTTTTTGAAACTAAATTTCTTTTTGTTGAAACAATCATTGTTACTGTAAAACACCAAAAAGATATGGTTGCTAGGTAGAATTTCAAAAAGAACAGGTTTCTGAGAATTTCAGGAAATTATCAAAATTAGAATCAAAGATTTTTGCAACCTGACTGTTGAAAATCATCATTTTTTTCTGTAAGGAATTAAAAAAGATATGGTTGCTAGGTAGAATTAAAATTTACCAAACTTAGAATCAAAGATTTTTGCAATCTGACTATTGAAAATGATCACTGATACTTTAAGGCATCAAAAAAAATATGATTGCTAGGTAAAATTCCAAAAAGAAATTGGTCTTTGAGAGTCTCAGAAAATTTACCAAAATCAGAATCATTTTTTTTTGCACTCTGATTATTGAAAATGATCTTCACGACTGAAAAAAATTGAAAAAGCTATGGTTGATAGGTAGAATTCCAAAAAATAGTAGGTCTTTGAGAGTTTCAGGAAATTTACCAAAATTAGAATAAAAAATTCTTGCAACCTGACAGTTGAAATTCATCATTATACCTCTAAATAATTGAAAAAGATATGGTTGCTAGGTAGAATTCCAAAAAATATTGGGTATTTGAGAGTTTCAGGAACTTTACCAAAATTAGAATAAAAGTTTTTTGCAATCTGACCATTGAATATGATCATTAAAACTTAAAGGCATCAAAAAAGTTATGGTTGCTAGGTAAAATTCCAAAAAGTAATTGGTTTTTGAGAGTTCCAGGAAATTTAACAAAATTAGAATCATATTTTTGGAATCTGAGTGTTCATATTAGCTGATGACATTAAAAAGTTGCTTGATTATAAAACTTCGTTGGAATTTAAAAAATTATTAGTCTTTGACATTTTCAGGAAATTTACCAAATTTGGCAAAGGGGTCTAAATTCTAAAAGCTTAGAACAGATTCAAAGAGGAATTCCAATAATTCCACATGAAAATATAAACCACAAAATCAAAATTATACGTCGAGTTCCAGTCGTTCTGATGAGTACTGATTGTTTTACATTTTTTTTTTGGCCCCTTAACAGCATGCCCCCAGGGGTCGAACCAAAAGCTTCCAAACATGGATACTTCAGAAGATTTCACTCATTACTGGATATCTCGAAATACATTTTCGCTCATTTTTCCACCCTGAGGGCAAATTTCAAATTTCCGAAACCTTCAGCACAGACAACTTTCATAGTGCTACTTATACCCTTATTATAAGGTTTCTGCCATTTAAGGTGTAAGAGGAGTTCCAGCAGAATCGATTTTTTCATTTTTGGACCCCCTAGAGGCCATGCCCTGAGGGATCATACCTAAATTTCGACACCCTCTGTGAAGTTGCTACATTATATGGGAGTCGTTTCCTGAGTTTCAACTTTCTAGCCCAAATGGCCTTAGAGTTTTCTTCAATTATTGGATATCGTGAAAATTAGTTTTTGCCCATAATTTGCCCCTAGGGTGTTTGACATTAATTCCGAATCCATAGTGCAGTACTTCAGATCATACTATAGTATGGTGCCAAGTTTCAAATTTGTATCTCTTATAGTTCTAGAGCTATCTGGGAGCATTACAAATGCACAGCACCTATGTACATATGTACATACATACGGACGGACTGCATTACATACATGTTTGTAATCCCCCGCTTTTGCTAATTGTTTTGGTCCATCTGTCTGTCCATCCCTCTGTCGGTTAGATGAACCATGTCAGTGGAACTCCTTCCTAATTTTTGGTTTTATGGATTTAATTTTGTTATAGAATTGTTGCATATAGTCTGCAGATGCGCATTAAGCTTTCCAATTTTTTATATTGGTCTTGGTGCAAACAAGAGGCCCCAAGTTGTTGATCTTCACACATGTGAGCTTGTCAGTGGAACTCCTCCAACATTTTTGGATTTATGGATTTAATTGTGTAATAGAATTGTTGCAAATAGTCTGCAGATGTGTAATAAGCTTTTGGATAATGATATTGGTCTTGGTGCAAACAAGAGTCCCTAAGATGTCCATTTTGATACATTAGAGCTTGTCAGTGGAACTCTGTATTCTGTGTCAAACAGGGAAAGTGCAGGGATGGCCATCATTTCTGATGGCACCACTTCTAGTTAGACTTGTATTTAAGTCTAAAATTTGCTAAATTGACCATTTTAATGAGCCAGGCATCAGTATTTAAATGCTGGGCATCCAGACCTAATTAGAGTTACATTTATTGGTTATTGGGGGAAAATTAGGAGAGCAGGTGTACAATCAATTAAAATTGTTATAAAAGATAACAAAATCATCAATATCAACAAACTGCCTTTGCAGATGGGTACAGCTTTTTGCTTAAACTTACAAGGCACTTATCATGATTTTTTTTTCAATGATAAACAATATAAAAAATAATTACAAATACTCATTAAACACATAAAAACATAAAATGGTAATTTCCCTAAGACTTGTATGAGTCTGATCAATTTTAGAATTGTTCAGGTCAAAATTGCTCAACAAAACCAATAATTTCCGACTTGAAGAGGTCTAAAATAATTTGACTTGCTCCAGTCTGTCCCCTGACTGATACATAACAACCCATATCAGACGAAAGCAAAATGTGTTATGTGAAACACTTATATGTATGCCCCGAATAGCAATTACTAGGCAAAACCTCTGACTTTACCCCTAGATCAATTGGAGTAGCCCAAGGTAATTATCTATGTTTCCAGGTAAACTGTCTTGTTTATAGGTCATTTGTGAGTAGAATTTGTCTTCACACTTTAGGAGTTTCATTTGCTACAAGAAATTTATCAAACTGATTAAACTTACTTCAAAGGGATTAAAATGAAGAGAAAAGTTGGGGATAGTATCAAAGTTTTTTTTTCTATGGTTATAAATCATTTGCAAGAAATATATTTTACTGGTCTTTATTTTAGAGAACCTGACTTTATTCCTTTTATAGCTTGCAAAATTAGAAAAAAACATAGTGCCATTCTAAAAATATTAAGATTTAGGGAGCAATTTTTGCGAAGACTTATTTACAGTAAATTAATACCCAACCAGGCAATTTTCAGTCTAATTTTAAACAGATTTCCTTCTTTTTTTCATATAAAACCATAATGACATTACACCACTTTACTGTAAAAAATTATTTTTTGTATAAACATGTAATTAGAATATAATATCTATTCAGAATAAGAAATAAAGGCAAAAAAGTTTGATACCCCCCCCTCAAGTATCACTCATTTTTGTATTGTCAAGTTTTCTTTCTGTATCAATCAACTAATCACTTTGAAGTTATTGAATTAGTTTGATAGAATTTTTGTAGGTAATGAAACTGGTCAGCTGAGATGGTGAGCTGTTTTGTAAGATGTGTTCAGTATGAATCAGTTTATCTTCAGGGTTTGGAAACTAGTTTGTAGAGTTGCAATTCAATTATGGGTAAAGCTAGCGTTATCCGCAGTAAGATTAGAAACCTTCGTAATGAATAGTAATTTATGTGTTTCTGAGAAATTAACAATATGTGTATATACAAATTCTGGAATCAACTCAAAATCAAATCTGTGAAATAGAAACCCAATATTACTTATCATTCAAAAGATATTCCTATGTTCAAGTTTTAAATGAAGAAACTCTACTTAATATAAAAAGATCTTTTTTAATAACAAATTCTTTGGATTGTCATATAGGCTTCATTGTTTCTACATATAAAATTGACTTGAATCTGATGCAACATCACCCAAAATATTGCACACATGCCCAATATTAATATGACTTATCTCCCTTTGGCCAGACTGTCCAATATATGGTACTCATAT
This sequence comes from Modiolus philippinarum, assembly GCA_002080025.1. Taxonomy (NCBI): domain Eukaryota; kingdom Metazoa; phylum Mollusca; class Bivalvia; order Mytilida; family Modiolidae; genus Modiolus; species Modiolus philippinarum. The sequence goes on along the minus strand of MJUU01004523.1, from coordinate 43,360 downwards.
GCCAAAGTGAAGAAATCAAATATTCTGATATCAACTGAAAGGTGCTCAGAGCTAACACAAGGAATTTTCATGCAATACATACTTTGTAAAAGCTCTATTCCTTTTCATGCAATACATACTTTGTAAAAGCTATATCAGTTATATCCAGTGCAAAAGTTGAATATTTTTTCAATAATTAGGAAAAAATGAAAGGATATGGAGTGAATGTACATGTGACAAAAAAGTTGACAAAAAAGTCTGTCACAGACGAAGGTCAAGGTCATGAGGGTAAAAAAACTCTGATCTCATTTGAAAGGTTTTGCCACAAGGAACATACATGTAGCTTACCATTCAAAAGACATATCCAATGTTAAGTTTTTGTGACCTAATGGGCCTAAATGCAAAATTTAACCAAGGTCACTCAAGTCTGAAATGTAGGTCATGGACACCAAATTCTGGGTGCTTTGGGAAGTACTCATAAAGGAGAATGTCATGATGCAATATCATAAAGATATCACCTCAGGTTAACAAACTTTGGACCTTTACACAAAATTTAACAATAGGGCGTACTTGCATACACAGGATGTACAGACGGACAAGGGTAAATCTATATGCCCCTTCCACTTTCATGGCAGGGAATAAAATGCAACTTTTGTAGCAATTTTTTTTTAATCATACCAAACATGTGATTTAAGGCTTGAACAAGTTTTCACATTTAACCATGAGGTTTTCTCTGCTGGAGATAGATTAGATTTATTAAACTAGTAAAAGTGCCAAAAAGCTGAGCAGAGAAATTACAATGGAATCATACATACATTACAGCACATTACAAACAAAGAAAATGTTAGTTTAGTTGGTTCCATAGCGATAGCCCGAAGGTCCGATAGTCAAAATGGAATAATTTTCAAAGATAAAAGATAACTAGAGGCTCAGAGACTGAGCCTGTATCGCTCACCCCTGACAAAACGCTTCTATGCCATATGACCAAAAATGGTCATGCTTTTTACCAATGGGGCAGGGTGTTTAGGTATGTTCTCAATTAGCACCCGTGTGTTTTGTCTGATCCTATTGAAATGAGTTATTTTTGCAAAGGACCTTCTATACATTTAGTATAATTTGCTTAAATTGTTTTGAGAGATGATGATGAAAAGGATGGTTTTCTCATACTGGGCTCCAATTTTAAACTATGTTTTGCACTTGAGGCAATGTTTTTTGTCGGATTGAAATGAAAAGTGCAATTTTTGTAAAGTACCTTCAGTCATCATTCCTGTAAAGTAAGGTTGAATTTGCTTCTGTTATTTCAGAGGAGTAGATGAAAATGTGATTTTCCCATGAGTCCTATGTTAAACCATGTTCAGTGCTGCAGCCATGTTTTTCTTTGGATCAGAACAAAATGAGCCATCTTTGTTAAGGACCTTAAGTACATCATTCCTGTAAAGTTTGGTTCAATTTGCTTCAGCTTTTTCAGAGCAGAAGATGAAAATGTGATTTTCCCCTTAGGGTCCAATGTTAAACCCAAGTTCCGCGCTGGCGGCCATGTTTTTTATCGGATCGGAACAAAATGAGCAATCTTAGTAAATGACCTTCCATACATCATTCCTGTAAAGTTTGGTTGAATTTGCTTCAGTGGTATCAGAGGAGTTGATGAAAATGTGATTTTCTCAAAGGGTCCTATGTTAAACCATGTTCCGTGCTGGCGGCCATGTTTTTCATCGGATCGGAACGAAATGAGCACTCTTTGTTAAGGACCTTAAGTACATCATTCCTGTAGAGTCTGGTTCAATTTGCTTCAGCCTTTTCAGAGCAGAAGATGAAAATGTTATTTTTCCCATAGGGTCCAATGTTAAACCTAAGTTCCGCGCCGGCGGCCATGTTTTTTATCGAATCGGAACGAAATGAGCAATCTTTGTAAAGGACCTACCATACATCATTCTTGTAAAGTTTGGTTGAATTAACTTCAGTGGTTTCAGAGGAGTAGATGAAAATGTGATTTTCCCATAGGGTCCTATGTTAAACCATGTTCCGTGCTGGCGGCCATGTTTTTCATCGGATC
>MJUU01004523.1:618-13772 GCA_002080025.1 Modiolus philippinarum | reverse complement strand
AACTAGTGATGCTAATCAGGAGTGATTTTTTTTAATAATCTAGACTGACATTGAACTAAAATCAAACGAGTAAGTGAAAACGGCAATTTGGACCAACTTTGGTATTGTCGGCTGGACCTTTCTAGGGGCTTCGCAAAGTTGGGCCTCATAGGGCAGGTAGGTACATGTAATAGCTTTCATTTAAGCCATCGCGTATGATCCCTAGACCCGTACGAAAAATTCGGACGCTGTTCCATAGAGGGTACCCTACATCGAAAAATACCGGTTTGGTCCAAGGTTCATGTATTATTTAGGGACGACCGGTGGTGGAGCGTAGTGGAGCAGGAAATGACGTTAACCAGAAGTGTTGTCACCGGAAGTCAGGTTACTTCAAACCGCAACTTCAAAACCGTTGTTGGAAAATTTTCGTGTGCTGCCAGTTTCAAAATGTCCGCCAAAAAAGACGGGAAAATTCAACATTGTCCGATTTCAATGAAAGTTGGTTTCAAAATAGATATTGATGACTTCAAAACTGGTTTTGAAAATTGTATGATGACTGCCATTTTCAAAATGGCCACCAAAAAAAGGCGGGAAAATTCAACATTGTCCGATTTCAATGAAATTTGGTATCCAAGTGGATATTGATTTTGCGACTTCAAAACCGGTGTTGAAAAATTGTTCGCCATAAAAACCGGGAAAATTCAACATTGTCTGATTTTAAAGAAATTTGGTTTCCAAATAGATATTGATGTTGGGACTTCCAAAACAGATTGGTGGTGTTCAAACTACCAAAGTTTGAGGGACTGAAGTTCAACTGTATAGCTTACAAGTTAGCTTGATTGTGGCAACTGAAAGCCAGGTGAGGGATACAGGCTCCTGGGAGCCTCTGGTTCTATAGTGTGGTCTGCTGTTGTCATTTCATTATTATATCCTCCGTTATTACATAATTATCTCCCCTTTTCATCGAATTCTTTGGGTGATTTCCCCTTTCCCCCTTAATTTCAATAATCTGCAATTTTTAGATGTCCCGCCATTTTTTATCCAAATTTTAGAGTGATTTCCCCTTTTCCGCCTAATTTTCTACTATGGGCTGCCATTCTGAGATTTCCCACTAAATTATTTCCCTTTTTCTATTGCCATGCATATATCGTAATTTTCTTTTTCATCACTCCCATTTCTCCCGCCTTTTTACGTCATCATCTATAATTTATGTTTGAGACGTTCTCCTTATATTTCATCCTTTTTGAGATGTTCCCACCATTTTTTCACCATCTTGAAGTGGAAGTGCGGACGTGAGATAAGACACCCCTTGATTTGACCAGGAATTTCGTACATTCCCAATCTACCTGCGGAGAAAAATTCGGAACCGGAAGTGCTGACCTGAGCGAAGACACCCGGTGTCTTCTGTCACATCCGAATTCAATGTATATATACAGCGTACTATAGCTAAGTATCGTTCTGCCCGTTGGAAGGAACAGTCACCATGGTCTCCTGCGAAACGTGTGCAAAGCTGTTTACTGAGAAGAAGAACATTTTACGTCATATGAACAGCCACCTAGCGGACCAAGATGCGTATTCCTGTGACGAGTGTGGGAATGACTTTGCCAGGAAGGAGACCCGAGATAGGCATCAGAAGACCAAACAGCAAGAAGGGCAGAAGGCGCAGGTCTACAGCTGCAGTGTGTGTGACCAGGTATTAACCAGAGCAGATGTCAGGAAGAGGCATGAAGCGACCCACAGCTACAGCATGACATGTGAAGTATGTGGCTAATACTTCAACAGACTGTACAGCCTGGCACGTCACCGTGCATGAACGACCGAATGCAGAGGAGAGACCCCCCATGAAGAGACCAGTTGTACCAGTACTTGGACCTGTGGTGAAGCAGAAAAGGACAGAGTTACCACCACTTATGGAAAGTCCTGCTGAACCTGTGGTGTTGCCGAAAGATCAAGAGACGAGGATCCTGTACCTGACGCATTGGAGGTTCATCTGGACAGAAGAGGCGACCGGTAACCGTGTCCAGGACTGATTCAACTTCATTTTGAACCAGTTGTCAGATTCAACCTTTGAAGAGATGGTGCGGTACCTGGCCAGCCAGCAGACCACACCTGTGAAGATAAACCTGTCTTTTGGTTTTATTTTGCGATATGTAGCGACTGGAGAGCTACGCTACTACCACTTGGGCCAGAATGACGCCAGGTTTTTTTTAAACGTCACATCTGATTATAACGGCCGAAGATTTGGAGAAATTCATCGATGAGCTGAGCAGACACGATGTCCTGGATTGTGTGCAGCAACAAAGACCAGATACCAAATGGGTAGTCCACCTGCTGACAAATGTGACATTTGATATCAATAAGCTGATCCATCATCCTATTGGTGCCAGAATGGTTGTGCCAGACTTCTTACTGAGGAACCAGTTCTTGGTATGTATGACTGGAGGGCCACAACGGGCCGTACGATGATGATCACTGATTTTCAGGTGTTTGGCTGTGCACAGTTGGGCTGCAGTGACCGCAGTCGAGACTTCAGCCAAGACGTACTACAGAGAGTACCTCCAGAACAGACAGATGGCTGCTTCAGAGTTCAAGGTTGGTTGTGTGTTTGGACGACTTGGTGGTGTTTGAGCAGTTGTTCCAGGTCAACGAAAGTACAATGAACCTGAACCTGTACCAGCAGATTTTAGCTACATTACAGATGTGGAAAAGTACATCCACAGCTACCTGTGCTCCATGTGTGACCATTTATGGACCTATATTGGACATCTGCATCGTCATGAGATGAGCTGCACTGGAGATGTCATCTACAAGTTTCCTGGAGGTGTGTACCATACCCAGTATACGATCTTCAAGCAGTTGGAAGACGAATCCATCTACGTAGCAGTGGAGGACCGGTATTATCCTTACAGAGCCACCTATGACATCGAAGTGGTGCTTCAGCCTAGAGATAGAAGACCTTTGGATAAAGTGAAACGGACACACCACCATGTCCTGCTAAGTGTGTCTGTGTGTTCCAGCGTGCCCGGGTACACGGTATCAGCGTGCTTTGTATCTGAAGGTGAATCAAAGAAGACGATGGAGTACTGTTTGAGCTACCTGACAGTAATCAGCTATGATGCCTACAGAAGATCGATGGAGAGGTACGAAGGTGTGTTCCAGGAGATCCAGGAAAGACTTGACAGCGACTTGGACGAACAGATATCGTGTGATGGGCAGTTCAAGATGTTAAAGCAGTCTGTTTATAAAGCGGTGATGGATGACCGGATCTTTGGCGCTGTGGAAGCCGACTTGGAAGTAAATGACGATCCGAAGGAGAAGTTTGTAGAGATGCCTCCCATCTTCAAGAATACAGAAGTGTCCAGGTAAAATATTGGAGACCACATGAGGACTTATGCTGAGGAAAAATAGATCATGAACCAGAAGAAGAAGTGTTTGATTGGTAGCATATTTGGGGAGATCCTGATCATCACACCGTCGTTGAAGTGGTATATGCAACATGGATTGAAGGTGACGAAGATTCATCAAGTGTTGGAGTTTACCCCAGCCAGATATTTCCAGAAGATTGGTGACCAAGTCAGTGATGCCAGAAGAGCCGGAAATGCGGATCCCAACAAGAAGATTGTAGCTGAGACGATGAAATTGTAAGCAACTCATCCTATGGAAAGATGGTGACCTACAATGAACGTCATAATGATGTGCTGTTTTTGCCAAGACACGCAAGAGAGCCGACACCTTGTGGACCTATCCTGCCAGAGATGCAATCAGCTGGACGAGACAGCGTTCGAGTTGGAGATAAGCAAGAAGACCCTCCATCTGGACCTTCGCCTGCAGATAGGATTCTTTTTTTATACCAGTACGGGAAGCTGAGAATGCTGGATTTTTATTACGACTCTCTGTATGTATATGTGGACAGAAGAGACTTCCAGTTATGTTCTATAAACACCGATAGTGCATACATGGCTCAATCTTCAGAGACTTTGGAAGATGTGATCAAACCAAAGATGAGACAGCGGTATGAAATGGAGAAGACCAACTGGTTTCCTAGATAGGACAATCCAGAGCATGCAGCGTATGACAAGAGGACTGCAGGCTTGTTCAAGGAAGAGTATACTTGAGATGGTATCATCGCCTTGTGCAACAAGACGTACTACTGCTTCAGAAAAGATTATAAGTTCAGCTGCAAGGGCATCAATAGGAAGACTAACCATGTGACCAAAGAAAAGTATACGGATGTATTACTCATGAAGAGTTCTGGTACTGGTACCAAGAGATTGGATATCTCGAACTTAAGATATAAGAACAGTTTAAGATAATAGACAAGAAGAAGATGGTTCCAGAACAATGGTTAGAAGTCCAGATGGCGAAAGAAGCCAATGGTTAGTGTTCCAGAACAATGGTTAGAGTTCCAAGTGTTCAGTGAAGAACTGATAAGTACAAGTTAAAGTTATAAAGTGAAAAACTCAAGTTCAAGACATCACATCTCTTTTTGAATTCAGGTACAAGTTAAAGTTAAGCAAAAATTACAGTTAAGTTAAAATTAAAGCTAAACTAAAAGTTCAAACTAGTAAAATGACTTACCTTTCAAGAACTCTGGCCACTTGGAACTCTGAACTTCCTTTAGGAACTCTAACCATCTGGAGCTCTAACTATATACATGTATATTTATTGTCTTGTTTACCCATTTCTGTAACTCGAACCATCTTCTTCTTTCACCACTGTTCTGGAACCATCTTCTTCCTGTGTAACAACTTCAACTCTTTTTTTTATTGCTGTGGTCAAGGAAGTTGCAAAACTTTGATTGTAATGAAGTCAAGATGAACACCCCAAGCTTACACAATGTGTGCGATTTATCGATGTTAAATGTCTACATTGTAGATATATCAGACGTGAAAACCTGACAAATGTATACAATGTTGTCTTTACTCGACGGGGAGTCAATGAAAGGTAGAGAGCTTGGTTTGTAAATCTTAATTTCGGTAAACTGAAAGTTTTGCCGCTTCCTTGACCGCAGCAATATAAAGCCACTCTACATTTATCCGGGCTTGTGACCGGCCATCCCTAAGGATAGGATGCATTCACTTTTTTTAATTTTCCTTTTTTAATTTTTTTCCAATTTTTTTTATTAGGAAACGTTTGAATACAACAGTGGGGAAACCTGCCTTCCAAAGTCAAAATCTCTAACGGTGCTGTAGACTCTCCATCAGCCACCACGTCTCTTGGGATAGAAGTAGGAGAAACCACTCTTTTCTTGCAGGTACGTGAAGACATGATTGTCCACTGTTCTGAAGCCTTTGTTGGTACCAGTACCACAACTCTTCGTGAGTAATACATCCACACACTTTTCCTTGGTCACCTGGTTCCTGGTCGTCTTCCTATTGATTCCCTTGCAGCTGAACCTATCATCTTTTCCGAAGCAGTAGTACGTCTTGCTGCGCAAGGCGATGATACCATCTCCACTATATTCTTCCTTGAACAAGCCTGGAATCCTCTTGTCGTACGCTGAATGCTCTGGAGTGTCCTGTCTAGGAAACCAGTTGGTCTTATAAATTTCATACCGCTGTCTCATCTCTGGTTTGATCACCTCTTCCAAAGTCTCTGTAGATAGAGCCATGTATGCACTATATCCAGGAAGCCGCAACTCCAGCATTCGCAGCTTCCTGTACTGGTATATTCAATATGCAGGGGAAGGTTCAGATGGATGGTCTTCTTGCTCATCTCGAACTCGAACGTTTTATCGTCCAGCTGAATGCATCTCCGGAAGGATGGATGTCGACTCACTTGCGTTTCAAAACAGCACATCAGTATGGCGCTTATTGTAGGTGACCGTCATTCCATAGGATGAGTTGCCTTCCAATATCATTGTCTCAGCTACAATCTTCTTCTTGGGATCAGCAACTCCGGCTCTTCTGGCATCACTGACTTGGTCACCAAACTTCTGGAAATATCTGGCTTCGGTAAACTCCAACACTTGATGAATCTTCGTCACCATAAATCCATGTTGCACATACCGCTTGTGCAACAGTGTGATGATCAGGATCTCCCCAAACATGATACCAATCAAACACTTCCTCATCTGGTTGATGATCCATCTCTCCTCAGCATAAGCCCTCATGTGGTCTCCAATATCTTCCCTGGACACTTCTGTATTTTTGAAGATGGGAGGCATATTTGCAAACTTCTCCTTCAGATCGTCATTTACTTCCAAGTCGATCTCGACAGCGCCAAAGATCCGGTCATCCATCACCGCTTCATAAACAGACTGCTTTGGCATCTTGAATTGCCCATCGCACGGTCTCTGTCGGTTCTTCACAAAATCGGCCACAACCGGATTTCCTTCTTCAGCTGCTCCCATTCGCATTCCCATATCTGTGTAACACCATAACCATTCTCCATTAAGTACTACTGTTTCCTCTGCTGGTTTCGCTGGTACCGGTGTTCTTTCGTCTGGCCTTCTTCATCTGTATTTCCCTGGTTCAACAATCATGTCCGTGCCAGTAAAATCCCTGGAACTCATACACCATGTTGGTCTCCTTCAATAACCATCCACATGCAATCTTCCCATTCCAAACAACTTCTTTTTGTCGTTACCCTGGTGTCTGATGAGGAAACCAGTCTGGTGAGCTTCTCATTCCAACCAGTCGATGGTCATCCTCTCGTATCTTCTGGGAGTCTCTCTCCGGAAACTAGTCTCGGTCTTCCGACGCTAAAAAGTGTCCAGTTGGTATCTTCATAATACACGACAGATAAAGGGCGTTGGCATTGTATCCGATAATCTTCTTGCAGGTCTTTGCACCCCGTACTCTGTCGGTCTAATGTTGGTGACATCTTTCTAGTGGTATCTATGAAACACGATGCTGGGTCCTCCCACCATATTGCTCTTAAACAGCTGGTACAAGTCTTTGTTCTTTTCGTCAGGCAAGGTGAAAAGGTGAAGTAGTTCTACAAGTCCTGGAACATATAATTTAACATAAGCGCATGTAAGCTGATTCAATCCTTGAAGATATCCACGTTCTGGGTATATCCACCCGATGGCAACCAACAAAGGCTCTACATCTTTATTGTTTTAGCAAACCAGGAACTCCCTTATGCTGGTCATCTGCTGGTATTACCACACTTTATGGCACAGCTGGTACTCTTCTTCTGTAATGTCACTGTTCTTCAAACTGCTGAAGAAGGTATCATGGGCCTGCAACTGGTTCATCTCCAGTTTGTCCAAGGACGTCATCCACTCATAAGGGAAAAACCCTTTTCCTCCGTACAATCAGACGCTTTCAGAAACTCACTGTATCTAAACCCAAGAGTTAGGTAGATGGAAATATCCAGGAACTTTAGCACTTTAGTCTTCACACACATTAAGGTGTTACTTTACTTCACCACGTGGTCGATCTTCTGACTCCTCGCCAGTTCTGCAAAAAAGTCTATTTTCATGGTATTAACATCATATTTCCCTGAGTTAAATCCGACCACTGGTATCTCTTTCAGGTGGCACTCGAACTTCTGCTCTATCTTGTTCAGGTAGTGCTTCTTCTCCTGGCGTTTTCTTTCTTCATCACTCAACCCATCCAAGCTGCTGTCAAGTCTTTCCTGGATCTCCTGAAACACCTTTGTACTTCTCCATCAATCTGTAGGCATCATAGCTGATTACTGTCAGGTAGCTAAAACATGACTCCACCGTCTGTTTTGAATCGCACTCGGACACAAAGCACACTGGTACCGTGTACCCAGGCACTTTGGAACACACAGACACTCGGCAGGACATGTTGGTTGGTCCATTTCACTTTCTCCAAAGGTCTTCTATCTGTAGCTTCACCTCGATGTCATAGGTGACTCTGTAAGGATAATACCTGTCCTCGCCTGCTGCGTAGATTGCTCGAACATCGTATACTGGGTATGGTACACACATCGGGTAAATCACACCCCCAGTGCAGGTCTTCTCATGACGATGCAGATGTCCAATAGGGGTCCAAAATTGTCACACTTGGAACACACGTAGCTGTGGCTTTACTTCTCCTCATCTGTAATGTAGCTGAAATGCTGCTGGTACAGGGTCAGGTTCATCGTACTTTCGTAGCTGTAGGGTGACGGTCGTACCAATCTAGCTACAACATCTCCTTCGTCTGTCTGCTAAAGGCCGTAAACAAACACGTTGACCTACAACAACTGCTCCAACACCACTAAGTCGTCCTAACACACACTCTGGAACTCTGCATCAGCCATCTGTCTGTTCTTGAGGTACTCTCTGTCGTACGTCTTTCCTGAAGTCTCGACTGCGGTCACTGTACCCCCAATGTGCACAGCTAAACACCTGAAAAAACAGAGATCATCCTCGCACGGCCCATTGTGCCCTCCAGTCATACATACCAAGCACTGGTTCCTCAAGAAGAAGTCTGGCACAACCACTCTCGCACCAATAGGATGCTGGATCAGCTCATTAACATAAAATGTCACATTCGTCAGCAGGTGGACATCCCATTTGGTATCTGAGCTTTGTTGCCGCACATACTCCAGGACATCGTGTCTGCTCAGCTCCTCGGTGAACTTCTCCAAATCTTCGGCCGTTCTAATCAGATATGGCGTCTCAAAAAATCTGGCGTTGTTCTGGCTCGGAAGGTATTAATGTAGCTCTGTAGTCTCTACAGGACGCAAACTAAAACCGAAAGACAGGTTTATCTTCAAAGTTGTGGTCTGTTGGCTGGCCAGGTACCGCACCATCTCTTCAAAGGTTGAATCTGACAACTGGTTCAGAGTGAAGTCGTATCAGTCCTGGACACGGTTACCGGTCGCCTCTTCTATCCAGATGGACCTCCAATGCCTTAGGTACAGGGTCCTCGTCTCTGGATCTTCCGTCAACACCACAGGTTCAGCAGCTGGAGGTGACTCTGTCCTTGTCTGCTTCCACAGGTCCAAGCACTGGTACACCTGGTCTCTTCATCGGTGGTCTCTCCTTGGCATCCGGTCTCTCATACAGCCAGGCTGTTCAGTCTGTTGAAGTATTGGCCACATACTTCACATGTTATATTGTAGCTGTGGGCCGCTTCATGCCTCTTCCTGGTGAACACCTGGCCACACACAATGCAGCTGTAGGTCTGCGCCTTCCACCCTTCTTGCTGGTGGGTCTTCTGATGCCCATGTCGGGCATCCTTCCTGGCAGTCTTCCCCACACTCGTGACGTAACAGGTTTTTTTCTCAGTAAACTGCTTTGCACACGTGTCGCAGGAGAACATGGTGACTGTTCTTTCCAATGGACAGGACGATACTGAGCTATAGTACACCGTATACATACTTTGGACATGGGCGTATTAGAAGGCACCGATTGTCTTTGCTCAGGTCCGAACTTCCGGTTTCCAGTTTTTCTGCGCAGGTTGATTGAGCATGTACAAAATTCTTCTTCTCTCACGTCCGCACTTCCGCTTCAAGATGGCGAAAAATGGCGGGAACATTTCAAACAAGATGAAACATAAAGGGAACGTCTCAAACATATAAATTATAGATAATAAGGTAAAAAGGAGGACGAAATTGTATGTAAAGGGAACGTCTCAAACATATAAATCATCGATAATAACGTAATAGGAGGGGGAATATATCGGAATGGAAAAAGAAAATTACCGTGGCAACAGAAAAAGGGAGATGATTTTGCGGGAAATCTAAGAATAGCAGATCATAGAAGAACAATTAGGCGGGAAAGGGGAAATCACTCTAAGAATTTGATAAAAAATGGCGGGATATCTAGCACATTATTGCAGTTAAGGGGGGAAATTGGAACAATCTCCGAAACAGAGGTGCATAGCTGTCAGATTATCACCTCTGCCACACCTCGTTCTCCATATTGGATTTACTACGCCCTTTTCACAGTGACGTCGTATACATCCTGAAAATCGGCCATTTTGAGAGGAATCTCTCCTTCCGGTTTGGCAGAGGTGATATCTGACGTAGGAAGAGCTATGCACCTCTGTTTCGAAGATTGAAATTGGAAATCACCATAAGAATTAGATGAAAAAGGGAGATAATTATGTAATAACGTAGGAAACAATAATGAAATGGCAATTGGCCAAAAAATGGTTTGGTCAGACCTTCGGTTTTAGTATTTAAATACAAATAAAGAGTACCGGTTACCACCCAAACACGGCAGGTGTAGTTCATCCTGAACACAGCGCATGAAACTGTTCATATTTAGATTACCATGACATTGTTTACTGTAACACTGCACTAATTTAGTTAGAATTTAAATGTATTCAGGGTTTAACTTGTGTATTGTTAGCCAACCATACAAGTGAAACCGCAAGCGAAGAGTGTTTGTACCTTCATTTGATGGGAGAGTTCAAATTCAGGAAAAGATAACCACATTATTTGCAAAGGTCTATAGCATAGCAGACGAAACTATAGAATCATGGCGGGAAAGGAGAAATCACTCTAAGGATTGGATGAAAAAAGATTATCATTAAATAAAATAAGTTAAGGGGGAATGGCATGGAATCTAAAAATAGCATACGACACGATAGAAATTTGCCGGAAAAGGGGAAATAACTCAAACAATTGGATGAAAAGGGGTTAGACAAAAGGACATTAGTCTAGAAGTTGGACGAAAAAAGAAGAAAATAAAAGAACAACATTGAAAAGGGGGATATCAAGGTGTGAATTGATATTAAAAGATTTAAAAGGGTGGGACATGGAAGAAAATGAAAGAAAAAGGAAGAAAATATAAACGCGAACATTGAAATGGATATAATACAATTAAAACACAAAAAATTTCCGACTTCCGGTCAAAATGGCTAACAACAAGAGAAACATACCTACTTCCGGTCACGCATTCATCATGTACTACAACTCATTTCTGGTCAAAATGGTCGAATAGGGCTTCCAACAGGACCAATTCCGGTCTACATATGGGAACATTACAAATTCCGGTCGCAAATGCGTCATGTAATAAGGTTATACAACATCCGTGTGGGGTCGCATTTCCGGCTAAAATAGTCAAGAAGGACTTCCAAGAGGGTTCCTTCCGCATCCGCAACATAAAGACTTCGTGTTCCGGTAACATCCATTCCGGTCTACATCACTTTCAGCGACGTCACATCCGGCTCCACAACGCTACACCACCACAAATATAAGTTTCCTTGTCCCTATATACTACTTTGATCCAAATCGGTATTTTTTATGTAGGGTACCCTCTATGGAACAGCATCCGAATTTTTCGTACGGGTCTAGGGGTCATACGCTCTGGCTCAAATGAAAGCTATTACATGTACCAACCTGCCCTATAAGGGCCAACTTTGCGAAGCCCCTAGAAAGGCCCAGCCGACATTAGCCAAGTTGGTCCAAATTGCCGTTTTCACTATACAAACCTAGGGTACCCTCCGTAAATTCGGTCCCAAAATTTTCATACGGGTCTAGGGATCGTATGCTATAGCTCAAATGAAAGCTATTACATGTACCTACCTGCAATATAATGCCCGACTTTGCAAAGCTCCTAGCAAGGTCCAGCCGACATTAGCCAAGTTGGTCCAAATCGGTATTTTTCGATGTAGGGTACCCTCTATGGAACAGCGTCCGAATTTTTTGTACGGGTCTAGGGGTCATACACTATGGTTCAAATGAAAGCTATTACATGTACCTACCTGCCATATAATGCCCGACTTTGCGAAGCTCCTAGCAAGGTCCAGCCGACATTAGCCAAGTTGGTCCAAATCGGTATTTTTCGATGTAGGGTACCCTCTATGGAACAGCGTCCGAATTTTTCGTACGGGTCTAGGGATCATACGCGATGGCTTAAATGAAAGCTATTAAATGTACCTACCGGCCCTAAGAGGCCCAACTTTGCGAAGCCTTTAGAAAGGTCCAGCCGACAATACCAAAGTTGGTCCAAATTGCAGTTTTCACTTTACGAACCTAGGGTACCCTCCGTAAATTCGGTCCCAAAATTTTCATACGGGTCTAAGAATCATACGCTATGGCTCAAACAAAAGCTATTGCATGTACCTACCTGCCATATATGCCCAACTTTGCGAAGCTCTTAGCAAGGTCCAGCCGACATTAGCCAAGTTGGTCCAAATCGGTATTTTTCGATGTAGGGTACCCTCTATGGAACAGCGTCCGAATTTTTCGTACGGGTCTAGGGGTCATACGCTATGGTTCAAATGAAAGCTATTACATGTACCTACCTGCCCTATAAGGGCCAACTTTGCGAAGCCCCTAGAAAGGCCCAGCCGACATTAGCCAAGTTGGTCCAAATTGCCGTTTTCACTATACAAACCTAGGGTACCCTCCGTAAATTCGGTCCAAAAATTTTCGTACGCGTCTAGGGATCGTATGCTATAGCTCAAATGAAAGCTATTACATGTACCTACCTGCCATATAATGCCCGATTTTGCGAAGCTCCTAGCAAGGTCCAGCCGACATTAGCCAAGTTGGTCATAATCGGTATTTTTCGATGTAGGGTACCCTCTATGGAACAGCGTCCGAATTTTTCGTACGGGTCCAGGGGTCATACGCTATGGTTCAAATGAAAGCTATTACATGTATCTACCTTCCCTATAAGGGCCAACTTTGCGAAGCTCCTAGAAAGGCCCAGCCGACATTAGCCAAGTTGGTCCAAATCGGTATTTTTCGATGTAGGGTACCCTCTATGGAACAGCGTCCGAATTTTTCGTACGGGTCTAGGGGTCATACGTAATGGTTCAAATGAAAGCTATTACATGTACCTACCTGCCCTATAAGGGCCAACTTTGCGAAGCCCCTAGAAAGGCCCAGCCGACATTAGCCAAGTTGGTCCAAATTCCCGTTTTCACTATACAGACCTAGGGTACCCTCCGTAAATTCGGTCCCAAAATTTTCGTACGGGTCTAGGGATCGTATGCTATAGCTCAAATGAAAGCTATTACATGTACCTACCTGCCATATAATGCCCGATTTTGCGAAGCTCCTAGAAAGGCCCAGCCGACATTAGCCAAGTTGGTCCAAATTGTCGTTTTCACTATACAAACCTAGGGTACCCTCCGTAAATTCGGTCCCAAAATTTTCGTACGGGTCTAGGGATCGTATGCTATAGCTCAAATGAAAGCTATTACATGTACCTACCTGCCATATAATGCCCGACTTTGCGAAGCCTCTAGCAAGGGCCAGCCGACATTAGCCAAGTTGGTCCAAATCGGTATTTTTCGATGTAGGGTACCCTCTAT